>CM021784.1:8995293-9043454 GCA_011076525.1 Nettapus auritus
CTTTTCCTGCAGAGTCCCTTTTTCTTTAAGGCTATATGTCTAACTGTTTTGGCAGAGGACGGATGAACTGAATGCATCTCCCTCAGTGTACTGAATGCCTCTTCTATCAAAAGATGTAATTATTCCTTTTAAAGCAGAGAACATATAAGCTTGCATCACTTTGCACATGTTTTTCCTCCACTGAGCAAGAGCAAATATAAAAGAGACCAATTCTTGGCATTAAAGGAGGAAGTGCTACAAACAAGTATTGACTTTTGAAGTTAGAAGGACTGCTCAAATGGCCAGATTCTTCTCTTTTCCCCCTCCCTCTGATTGAGAAGAGAATTTCTCAGGAACCACAAAAGCAAAGTGTAGTTTAGACAACATGAAGGAGCCAATACCTGGCGTGGAAGGGCTGAAAGACAAGAGCAATCCCATTTTAAATAAGTCTGGGACACATTTCACCACTGCCATATGATGCAACTTCATTAAATTAAGAAGTTACACACACTTAAACTGGCAATGACCCCTTACCTTACAAAACAGTTTATTGTTCTCTTCACAACAGGTAAAGACTCTCGGTGCAGCAAGAGATACATTTTTATTGTTGAGTCAGTCTCACCTTACATAAACCACCTTATATGTTTAGCTTTGGTTTCCATTTGAAAGAAGGTGTTTTCAGAGACCTTAACAGCAAATTTGATTTACTTATTTATTTTTAACACTTCTTGGCAGAAGTATGTTATATTTCTCCAGCAGCCACCACTACAAAGAAGTGGTAAATTCAGAGTTTACCAAATTAGACAATTCCTTACTACTCATGAGCCTGCAGTTCCTCTGTAGCAATTATAGGGAAGTTGCATCCCTTTGGGCAGCAAAGGTGAAACAACAGGAATAGAGATTCTTAGTTATGCCTGAACTTGAGTAGTCACTTCCAAAGAGCTCACTTTGTCCAGGTCATTAGTCTTCCCTAGTCCTCTCACCTGATTTCAACTCTGAATCTAACTCTCACCCAGCACAGTTTAAGCCCCTGTACTTTGGGAGAGAAAAAAATAAAAACAAAAGCAGCAGCTTTTTACCCCTCCCCTTTGAGGAGGGCTGACTTCAAAGTTGTCACTTTGAAGCTATCCACAAGTATATATTAGCAAAAATCAGTCCTGAAAGATGGAAAAAGGTACGCATCCTGATGGAAAGACATTTATTGCTACTCAAGTCATCCCCTGGCATAACATCTGAAAATACTAAAATAGAAGTGTGCTAGAAATAGACATTTCAAATCGCTGCCTCCTTTATTCCGTGCAGGTGGGAGCTCTTCCAGAGGCCAGCACCAACTGATGGAGACTCAATTCTTGGTTCCCTGGCATCACATTATCCAACACTATTGGACTGAAGGAATGTATGACATGGCATAGTGCACCTCACTGGGCTTCAAAGTGCCATGCCAAGATGTCACGCTATCCTAGAAACAAGAGTCAGCATCCACAGGAAACTGACCTTTCTGAAAAGAGGAAATAAGCAGAAGTTTCTTAAATGAAATTTTACTAGCCTTAAAAAAAGGTTAGAGATGGGCACTAAAGCTAGACAAAAGCTGTGGTTTCTGCAGACCACCTTTATGCCCATTTTCCTAACAATGCACTATGTAACTACATACATCACAGGTTTTGGAGCACATCTGATTTGCTTCTTCCTACCTGTGTAGGAGAAGAAACCGAGACTGACATAACCCCAAAGGTCCCACCCAATCAGCTCCCAACCACCACAATAAGAGTAAGCACGATACAAGGGCCTTTAATTTCCTACAGTCGCTTATGTCAGAAGCAAACTGCTCTACACTTTATTACACAGAAAAATGCAAGTGTACCTGTTGTGCATAAACAAACTCAGACTTTGATACTTTAGTTAAATAAAATCTTTAGCACATAGAAAATCACTACCCGGTCAATTATTCACTTATACGTCGACAGGTTTCTGCTCAAACTTCTAAATCACACTGATCTACATAGATTTTCCTGCATATTTTGACTACATTTCCTCTTCTACTTTCTTTTAAAATTCTCAAGACAGTCTGAGTACTAATTCCATCTCCTGCAACACACAGACATTGTGTGTACATAAACAAGCATGTCTCTTTCTTCATTTATACCTCACTTCTCCCAGCACCCACCCTGGTTTACTTTGAAACCTGATGTCAGTTCCTATCACACCACTGAGCCCCCCCCCCCCCCACACACACACACCGAAAGAAAAGAAAAAGAAAGAAAAAAAAGAAAAAGAAAAAGAAGGGGAAGAATCACAAGAGCAGCTAGATTTATGATAAGCTATAAACTACCCTGACCAAAGTCATATGATTGTAACAGTAGAAATTTTAATATATTTTTCTCCTGTTGGCATAAGTTTTTACCAGCAATAAAACAAGATTTGGGAATTTCACTAGAAAAAATGTTGATGTTTAAAACCAAATCTTTGTGTTTGGTTTTAAAACCAAAGCCTTGTGTTTGGAGGTACAGAAAAAGCTAGGCAAATTTAGCTTGGAAAAGCATGCCTTTTTTTAAATCTTAAAATACAACACATTGAGAATCTTACACAGCTTGGTCATATCCTTTTCCTTACTTTTGTCTTCAGTTGCAAATCTCTTGTGGTATGAGTCACATCTCTCTAAAAGCATGCATACAGTAGTCAGCAGAATCCCCTGATCGTATTCATGCGCCACAAAGAAAAACTTCTCAACTTTTTTGTTACTAAAGTTACCTTAAAAGTGGGGGGTCAAGGGTCATCAGAAACGACCCCGAGTCCATTAAAAGCAAATAGTAGTTTGAAATTAATGTAGTTATGAGATGTGGAAAGAGTATCTTACTGGAATGCTGATGTTCTAAATCCAGAGTCTCAAAAATAAGAGGGCTGAGCTGGCAAATGGCAGCCCTGCTGTAGCTGAAATGTACTATCTTGCTATATTTAAAGACAATACCTCAACAGTTAAGTATTAGAACATTTTAAGTGAGATAAATAAGCATAAGACACAGGCAAATATCCTTGGTTATTTAATCATCCTGAAAGCAGGGTGGAAGTGTGAGGGGGAGTTCAAAGGTCAAACTCTTCTTTCAGCTGCTTGCAAAGAAAAGAAAGCTTAGCCCATTTTACCTTGGGGAGAAGAAGGGGGGACGGGGCTCTTCTTTCCATATGCTAGTGGTAGTTGCACATTTCATAACACAGGAAAGAGGGAGTGTATTTACATATCCAGAGCATGGAATCCTTTACCAGGACAATGAATTCCATATCAAGATTCAGGTTAGAAAGAGTTGGGACAAAAAAAAGTCCCCAAGAACAAAGGGAAGTTAAAATTTACTTAACGTTTCCCCAGAGCTTCTTAGTTACAAAAATCTGAGAGTTTGTAATTAAGAGTTTATTGTAATCACTGTTTTGAAAGTCAAGGGAAACTCAGAGTTCTCTTTTGAAATTATTTCCCCTGATCACAGTAATAACTTAGCACTCTGTTCATATAAAATGTGATATTAATCTAGCAACCCCATTCTACATGAAAGTATAGCAGTAAGGGGAAGGTATTTTCAGAAGGTTAGAAGTGCTCAAAAAGGAATTTTTGAATGTGATCTCATAAAAGAGGAAGCCAAAATGAAGTAACCTTTCATAAGACAGTCTGATAAAGGTGCTAAAGTTTATTTGCTTCCCATTTCCAGCCCCTGTGATAAATCTTGCTCCTCCTACCCCTACCAAAACAAAGGAAAAAAAATTATTCACTTAAAATGAAGGAAAAACTCCTCTAATCCAACGCCTGGAAGCCATTCTTTAAAGACTACTTAATACGAAACTTTGTTTACAAGATACAAATATAGTCCTCTTACCACATTCAAAACCAGAAAACATCCACTTATTTAAAGAAATACTTTTTCTATTTTGATCAGCAAGAACGTAGGTACTCATTTTAAATGTAAATCCAGCCCAATAGTGCCATATGAATGTTTTAAATTCATGTATGATATGCACTGTTTGAGAATGTTTAAACAAAGGAAGTAGGAAAACCCTCAAAATACACAGTAAAAATCTAAATGTCTTTTTTTTATATATATATATATATATATATATACTGATTGCAGCATGGTAAAATTATTCTCTTATGCTTACAACCAGTCTTCAGAAAGGCTAAGTGCAGGCAGTGTAGTAATTCGTCCCACTGGAAATTCTGTATAAAACATCTACCTAAAATAAACAAGGCTTCTCAGCAAGAATCGTCAGCTGCCATTAAGGACACACCTTAAAGTTCTTACCACACAGTAACTAAACAAGTACAAACTAGTGGGGACTGTTTGCTACTTTTGTCTGAAAAGTTAATGAGATCAATTCGCTCCTTAGTATCAGATCTGAAGGTAGTTTTCTTAAAAACGCAAGAGACAAACAACCCCAAAACACGACTGCCCAGGACTCAGAGCCTGATGTGTTATCAGAAATGCCTAAGGTTCTTGTAAACACGAATATAAATATTAACGTTTAAACCTGACACCACAGAATACTAGAAGGTAAAAATGCTTAACTGGTAGGAATACGAGTGCTCTGGTGCTGGCAGGCAGCTGTTGTTCCCCTGCCTTTTCTTTTGTTGTGCTTAATCTCATGTCAAGTCATTCAACCAACTCCAAAGCGATGAAGACATAATTAAACAACCTTAACTAAAAAACTGATCTACAGTTCTTAAATAGCCCGGTATATTGTTTAACGATGCACAAAGACTTCCATATTTTTAAAGAATCTCCAGAATTTAAATCAGCAACTCCGGTGCCGGCAGAAGAGCTGCTGGCTGTAGGCCAAGCCAATCAATAATCCCTGTAATAACCGCGTTTCTAAAGTTATTTGCTTTTCGTATTCATCACCCTAACAAACTTAAAAGGCAGAACTTGAAAACTCACACTGATTGCAAGCGGGTGCCGAAAGAGAGAAAACCCGAATATTTCTCAGGGAATTACAGTATTGCTCCTTTTCAGAAGTGTTGCAGAAAGATCAGTGATCACAAAGCCACATTCCTGCTACAGATCTTAAAATATTGACTCAGTTACAGAACTAGTTAAAGGGGAAGGAAAAAAAAAAAACGCCTCCTCCACCCTTTCCCCCCTGCCCTCCCCCTCTGCCAAAGAATGCAGCTTATCCTCCTGATTTAAAACCGTCCTTCTGTGTTATCCCAGGAAACGCTTCAACATCGGGGTGGACATCCCGAATTAAAGTCTCAGCCGTGTTCCCAAACCCACAGGCAGTGGGAGCTCCTAGGAGCAATAAAACATGGCGTGAAAACGCTCGCAAGCCATTGTCATAGCTCGGTGTTCCGATACCTTTGCAGACACAGAGCCAGCCCCCCCCAAGCAACGAGCATGTAAGCCCTGGTCAGCAAGTCAATGCCTGCTATTCAACTTGTAGTTAGGCGTTTTATTTCGGTGTCTTCCAGATCGTATCAGTCCTGCAGCTCAGGGCCTAATAAAATGTGAAGAATGATATGCTCGCTCTCTCGCTGCATCTGAAACTGCGTTATTTCCCTCTCTTCTTTTTCACACATTCTTACAAAAACTTCCCTTTTCACATACTTCTATAAGAAAACATTTCACTGCACCTACTTCAGTTCCTATTTCTATTTTCGATTTTCACTAGATGCTTCTGCTACTGCCTTCCCCTCAAACCCACTGGCTAGAAACTGATGGAGTTTTAAAGCTCTCAAGGTCATTTCAGAAAGAGGAAAAAAAAAAAAAGTGTTGTTGCCTTAAAAAAAAAAAAAAAATCTTTAAGCACACAAAACCCCTAAACTAAACCCTTTTCAGATCCAAACGCCTTTCATCAGCAGATCAATAACACAGCATAAAGATTGTTGTTCACTGCCACTTCAAAACTATTACACTTCAATTCAGATACTTACTGGGAGTCACACAGCACGTTTATGGGATGGCTCATTAGAGTACACACACAGCTCACTCTGGCTGCAGGTTTTCTGTGTGGGAAACAAACAAACACCCCCCCTCCACCCCCAGAAACAGAAAGTCCGGCGGGTGTCACGGAGTAGGAGTGAAATTCAATCTCCAGATATTCTAGAATTTTATTGTCCTCGCTTGGCAACGTCTTTGTTGCCTAAGAAGTCAGTTGGTGCTTAGTTATTTATTTTCTAAACTTCCTATTCCTCTTAAAAAAAAAAAAAAAAAAAAAAAAAAAAAAAAACCTGAGAAATAAGGAGGAAGGGTTTTTTTTGCCTTTAGGAGAAAAAAATGGCAAAAGGGATCGATAAACTTTTCATTAACCCCCCCATCCCCGGCCCCCATGAGCCACTTACTCCAAATCCTTCCTCCAGGACCATCTCGGGCTCACAAAGAAGCGGGTGCCCCCTGCTCCCCCCGAGCCCGGCCTCGGCGCTGGGAGAGCCCCGGGGAAGGGAAAAGGGGCAGGGGCCGCAGAGGGACCCGGGGACACCTCCTGGCCGCGGGGGGCGCAGGGGGGAGGCGACCCCGAGCGGGCGAAGGAAGGAGCCGGGCACGGCGGGGAGGCACCAGAGGGAGGCTGGGAGGGAAGGAGAGAGGCTGGGAGGGAGGCAGGGAGGATGGGAAGGGCTGCGCTCGCCCCCCACCGCCCCCAGGGAGGGGCTCGTTACCTGCTGCTGCTCCGCCGCCTCTCACCTGCCCCCCCTCCTCACCTGCCCTTCCTCCTCCTCCTCCTCCTCCTCCTCACCCCCCCCCCCCCCCCCACACACACACACCCTCCAGGCTCCGGGACAGCCGCGAGGGGGCCCCCCCAGCCCCTCACAAAGCGGGGACCCCCCTGCAGAGGTGCTGCCCCCCACCACCACCTCCCTCCATCACAGGAGAGCCAGCACCGCGGGGAAGGGGCTGCGGCTCCCCTCCCGTGAGCGGTTGAATATGGGGTTGAGACACGAGGGGATTTGGGGAGGGGGGGGGCGTCCGGACGGGAGCCCCCCCTCACTGCACCGACCCTCAGCCCTCCCTCACCTGCGCCTGAGCCGCCTCCCCGGCCGGCATCCTGAGGTGGGGGCAAGGAGGGACGGAGGGGAGCGGGGGCGGCCGCCCGCCGTGCCGCCGGAGCCCAAACTCAGCGGCGGTGCTGGCGCTCGGGGCACTGTTTGTAAACGGCTCCCGCCGCAGCTGTTGCCCGGGCAGCCCCCGGCCGATCGCTCCGCCCTCGCGGCAGGCCCCGCCCCTCGCCTCCCTTCCCCTCCTTTCTCTTCTTCCCTTCCCCGCCTTCCTCCGGCCCGGGGCCGGCCGTGAGGAGCGGGGCGGCCCGGCACTACCTCTCCTCCTCCCCGCGGTCCCCTTGAGGGACCGTTGGGCCCCAGAGCGCCGCCGGTGGCTGCCCCTGGTGTGGGGCCGAGCCGGTCTTTGTGGGGCACGGGGCCGGTGTGTGTGTAGGGGCCGCAATTCCGCCCCCGGGGCCCCATCGGCCGCCTCTTTGTAAATGTAAATACGGCCATAGGCCTCGGAAGGGGCCGCCATCAGTGGGCTTTTGTGGGCCCCGGTGGGACGAAGCGGCTTGGGCCGGCTCGTGATGGCACGCTGCTGGAGCCCCGGTGGCCTCCAACTGCTGCAGAGTAGCTTAATAAATATATACACAAAGAGTACATAAAGTGAATAATAAATAAAGAGTACAGTAAAGTGAATAATAAACGCGAGCAGCACGTGGAGGTACTGGCCACGAGGGGAAAACCAGAGAAAGATGGCAATTTCTGTCAGCTCTCCTTATAGATTGGCGAGCACTTGCAGCCTAAGATCAGGGAGAAAGTGTAGGCTTAAAAACAACAACAAACCAATGATTTCATATATTCTATGTATCTACAGTCATAAGCACTCAGCTGTTCAGTCTGGCACAGTGTCACTTCTCTAAAGGTATGGGCACTAAAGTGGAATTAAACACAGCCAAGAAACAATTATAAGAGTTAAAAACTCTTCACAGTAAGAGGATTCACTATAATAGTTCAGTATTCATTGTAAGAGTTTTTAGGTATTCCAGCTGGAACCACGGAGCTTTTTAGGAGTTAAATTAAATCTGTAATACTGTTAGCAAAGTGCTTAATCTCTGCTAGACCTGAGGTTAGCACCTTCTTCAAGTAAATGGGGTAAGAAAGAGGCGAGGTTTCCATGTGGCCTCTCCTCCCGTTTTTCCCCCAAAGACACACGGAGACCTGTTAAAATCAGATTAGTTCACATTGGTAGGTTGAGATCACACCCAGGAGCTTATTTGCTTCCACATAAAATCATCCTGACTGAATGGAGAACATTTCTAAAATAACTGCAACTAAAAGTATATGTTTGTTTTGCTTTTACATTAAAAACAAACAAACAAAGCTTTTCTTAAACTGTTCTCCCAAACTGAAATGAACAACAGTGCTCAGTCTGAAATTTAGGTCACTTATATGGCAAATAAAGATTAATCAAAAACATTACAAAATGTGGCAATATTACTTATGACACAATTCTGGAAGATGAATTATCTTTATTGACAAATGTGAATCTTACATCACACTAACTTGAAGTGGAATTCTTTTAATGAAAAGAAGACCACAACCCAGAAGGACAAACTTTTAATATTTCAATGCCTAAGACCTTCAGCTAGTCATAGAGGGAGGTGGCACACCCTTCCTAGTTTCCTGAAGGTTAAAATACCTCTGGATCAGCTGTGTGAACCAAGACCATGGGGGGTTGCCTTAGTCTGCTTCTTTACAAATAATAAGTTGTTAGGTCTCGGTCCTCCTGATGATTGATACAGGAGGAAACCGATGCAGTGCTTGTTGCACAATGAGCATTTTTAGTTGTTGTTTTTAAGTGTGATTTTTACAGTATCATGTATCTGAGCAAGGTGCTTATGCATGCATGCAAAATATTCCACAGTATTGCAAGAGCTTCGCATTTCTTTGTAAACTGCTGCACACTAATTTGTACTATGTGACCAAACCTGATCTCACAAACACTCCCAAATTTAAGCACAAGAGTGGGTCCCTGTGTTTCAGCGGGTCTTGCCACGTATTGCCATTTGTTTTGGTATCGATTTCCTGCAAATGGCAGCATGGCAAAAAGAACAAAGTAGAATCTCCCTGGAAATGGGTGTGAGCTACCAGGTTTGCTACCACCAGTGCTCTCAATCACATGACCCTTGAAAATCACGACTGTTAAAAGTGTAGTTTGGGTACTGTCTTCCCATTTCAGCATTTTAAATATCCTTATATTGAAGACTTGAGTGCCCGCAAACTTTAAACAAAGAAACACACAAAAGAACCCTTGCGCTTTGCTCTTAACATCTTAACTGTCACCTACAAGACTGAGTCATATTTTACAATATTTCTTGTTCTCGTGATGTATTAACACCCATAGCTTCTCCTCCTCTTTGGTTTTTCACCCCTTTTTAAAAGAGTCTACTTTTCCAGGTGAAATATACTGACCTCTTTAAAATCAAGGGGTGCTCCACTGGAGCCAGGACTCTGGGTGACTGTAAACTAACAGAGAACACAGAAGCTGTATGGTTTTTACCCACTGAGATAGGATACCACTGTGGAAAACATGGGGAAAAAAAAAAAAAATATATATATATATATATATATAAAACCTCATACCTTAAAATTTTACTTTTTTTTTTTTTTTTTTTTTTTTCTTCAAAATGCATCATATAATATCACATTACATGACTGAAATGAAAACATCCAATTTATTTTTACAGATTAGCCACAGTGACCCCCATGATTTATGCTCATGGCACTGGAAATGTTTGATATGAGGCAAGGGGCAACTTGTAAAAATAAATCTTAGATTTTCTTCTCCCTCTGCTTGCCTTTGGTTGAGGACATTTGCTGCCTTTCTGGAGAAGCTTCAGCAATTGAAGTATTATGCATGAAGTAAAAACTTCGACAACAAAAGCACAGAAAGGACTAACAGACCTGTGTTTACTGTACTGCACTATATGTTACTACATGATCTTGCAATATTAAACCTCACTCCAAACTAGACTTTGGAACCGGGCAGCAAGCCCAAAATTGTGATAATCTCCTCCATAAGAACAGAAAAAAAAATAAAATAACATTGCTGAAAGCTGAAATGTTTGGTTTCAGTCCCAAAACTCCTAACATACATAAATTTGTGTTTAAGTTATTTTAAATTATATTATGTAAATTTACATTACGTAAAAAAAAAAAAAAAAAAAATGTAGTAAAAGTCTTGTAAACTGGTTCAAGCACTGCTCTTCTGCATGCTGCACATGGGAAAACACTGTCTGTCAGAGAGAGAACGAACACAGGGCTCCTCAAGCAACAGGAAGCCTTTAGCTAAGTTTAAGTCTTTCAAGGGTTAGCGTGGACGTTTGTCTGAAATAACTGATCTGAGCAGCACAGTGCCCGGGCTATACCTGGGAGCAGGGGATCAGCCAAGCTTCATGCTTTTGCACGGGGACTCTCTCATTTTAGATTCACATGTAGGCAGCTATTAAATCTGGACTGCTGTGTGGGTAGGGCACAAATGGGATTTCGGGGATCTGGGCTCAGTCCCAAGTCTGCCACAGACTTCCTGTGTGATCTTGGGCAAGTCTTCTCACAAGGCACACAAAATTGGGCAGGTTTTTTGTTGTTTTGTTTGGGTTTTATTTTTAAAAGCCCTGGCTCTAGCAGTCAAGTCATACAAAATTCTCCTTATGCTGGCGTGAATAGATAAATAAAGTAAATACACAATGTTTTAGCTTTTAAGGAGATAAGCTTGAAACCACAATCGCAGCGTAACTTAATGGCTCAAAGCTAGAGAACAAATTTGAGAAGTCCTTTGTAAAATTAGTTTGGGTGTCTGGGACATGCATTAGGATATAAAATTGTATAGGATTCATTTCTGCACAACAAATTATGTTTGTAAAATCAGGATCATTTTACTTTGCTTACAAAATTGCTCATAAATCGTTTGCGAGATAGCTGAGACTGAGACTAGAAAATAGACTGATGAGAAAGCTTTATCAGTGTTCTGTGGCTTGTTTTTGAATTCCCCCTTCACACAAATTACATCTTTCAGCATTATTTCAGCAACGACTAAAAGAAAATCCAATCGTGTCAGATGATTCTCATGTTCTTGCCTCTGCAGCAGCACACACAGTAGTATGTTTACAGGAAACGCCTGCTGCAGGGGCAGTTTGGTAGTTAGGCATGGTCTCCAATTTGACTAACATGCTCACATGATTAGGTTTACTAAATGAAGACACAGATGAGGCAGTGATGAGAAAGCTGCAAGCAATCAGGTTCTTGCAACATCAGATAATCCACGGAGCAACTTTGTGCAGTAGCCGTGCACAAGGCGCCCCGCGCCCGGGGCCCCCCCCCCCCCAAGAATGTGCCTTGCTCTTGCATTAGCAGCTATCTCCTCAACGCATATTCAGTTACCAGCCTCCCTCTGTCATCAGCAGCAGCTTGGGGTTTGTTTTGTTTTGTTTTGTTTTCCCCTCCCCTCTTTGCATTCTAGGCCAAAGTGTCACATTCTTTAAAAACGCTTTTTGGTAGGTATTTTTATACTCCGCTAAAATGTGTAGGTCTAGTTACTTTATAAGCAGCACATTTAGCATAGAACAGTTTATTTTTATAACGTGAAAGAAACTGTAGTTTTTTTCTTTTTCTTTTCCTTTCTCTATTTCATACATCCTGTGTGTATAAACGCATAGATTTCAAGTCCTGCGAGGCATGCTGACAGTACAGCTATTAAAGATTTTCTATTTGACCTTGATTTTGTTTTGTTTTCACTGAGTATGAACTTTAACAGACTTGAAACATGGCATGCCTTTTCTTTCCATTTATCACAGTACACATAGTGTAGGAGAAGACATGTAAACAGAAGCTTGTTCGATAGCATGTAGATTTCTATAAATAAATAAATAAATCGCTTTCTCCAAGCTCATTTTGCTCAACCTACAGTTTTGTTTTTGTACTTTGTTCTGCAAATGGATCCTTTTCTAAGCAACAGCACACCACGATATGGCTGGTTTCTGTTCTTTTAACTCATGGGATAAAAGATCTTTGGGATCTTACTGTCATTTATTTGAGTGCATACAAATTTGTTGACAGCATATAGAACAGTAGTAATGAAAGTAGCAGAGTTGCTACTATGGTGCTAGAATGAGAATAAGAATTTGCACAGAGAAGTAATACCTTTCATTGGAGCAATGCAGTCAGAAGAGAGGAGGGCTTTCAGGCACACCAGCTCTTCCTCAGGACTGAAAACAGAAGCAAACTTCAAGCATACACACATTTGTACCGTGCAGTGAATGAAGACAAAATATATGTTTAAAAGAAAAAAAAAAATAAAAAAGGCTGCTTGCAAACATAAACTGAAGGTCCTGGTGTTGTACATTCTGCCCCAAATGTGCTTAGTAATCAGGACCGGAGGCCCTAAACTTTTGTTGCAACTTTCCAAATTGTCCTCCCTGCTATCACCTGCCCTTTACTCTGAATATCAAGGAGCAGATCTAGAGACTGGCTGTTAATCCTCTCTCTTCCTTGATTAGCTTTGGCTTTCAGTCTTCTCACTCTCCGTTTATAAACTACTTCTTTCCACTGCACGGGCTATGGCAAATTAAGAATGCAGTCACCATGCTAATTAGCATCTAACACCATTTGTCAAATAATAATAATAAAAAAAAAATGTTTAATACTATAAGCCTAGCTCTGAGCAGGCTGCTTACATGTATAGAGGCATACACTGAACTGGTTCTAAAATTGAAGCCTAAATTAATTGTTTGATGTTTGAATTCATATGCTTAATTTTTTGTATGTAAATACAACATTCTTCCCTCCAATTATTCACACTTGCGACAGATTAAGTTGATCTACAGCAAAAGCCCAGATCTTACAGAGATCACAGGTCTGAAGAGCTCTGCAGCCACGTTTCCCTTCTGACACCTGTGCAGTGCTGCAAATGTAATTCAAATGTCACCTTTTTCTTCACTTCTTCTTTTGAGGGTTGTCTTCCATTTTGCCTTCCATTAAAAGCCTTCTCTTTGTTTTGTTCTTAAACAAATGGAATGGAAATTTCAGGCAGACCAATAATATTATTTACAATGTGTTTCAATACACATTGTGTATCACCAAAATACTGGAAGTAGCCCACCCGAGTTTCTCAAGAGGTTTCCAGACTGCAGGAGACATCTCCTGCGGAATTCCCTCCCATTCCATATTTCACATGCACCCAAGGGCTGACGGAGCAGGGTCACTGCTGCCTGGACCTGGAGGCAGAGCCCTGGGTACTGAACCATGGGCAAGGACACAAAATCATCTGCCTTAGGACAGCAGTAACAGAGGGACTGACGACCCCATGCATGTAAAAATGTTCCTATGTCAGATTGCCCCAGATTCTGAGAGATGCAATGTGACTGGTTAAATTAATTTTTGCACAAATTCTTTTGCAAAACTGTTTACCTTAGGGTATGTCCTCTCCTTCTGCAGTAGTGCTCTTACAGCGCCTAAAAGACTGAATTGCAGGGCAGAGAGAATGGGATACAAAAACTGATTTTGTGGGTATGTTAAAAACTTCCAGGGTTAAAAATAATAGTTGACTCTCATAAACCGAAACTGCTGATATGTTAATAATGGATGATGGGATTCTTGCACATGTGTTTATTAATTTATAAACACTGCACAGCCTCTGAATGAAAGGTGTTCTATAAATAGGGAGCTAATATTGATCACTCCTGAAGCTGTATTACCATTCTGGGATGGCTGCAGCTTTTTTTTTTTTTTTTTTCCTTCCTAATCTGATCACAGAATTCCCTGAGCTCGCTCTCTTTGTTATCATTACTTGTTTCTTCCTACAGTTGCACCTTCATCGACACTTCCTCCTTGTATCAGAAATGCAGAAAGAAAACTCGGAGGTTTCTTAGCGTTTTGAGTGCCATAGGGCTGGTATGACAAAAATGCGCATATGAAAGCTTATAAAAAAAAAAAAAAAAAAAAAAAAAAAAAAAAAAGGACGAGCGATTGTTTGGAACGGGGTATTTGCATGACAGTTGACAAAGGCCTGGTATGTTGCCAGATCTCACTGGTTTCTTATGCTAGTTAATGGGAACAAGTATTCCTTGATCTTAGCAGAGATAGCTGCCTCAAACGCTCTTGCCCACCAGCAGTGACTGTGCTTCCCCATTTTGAGAATCAGTGCTCAGACACCACGATATGGCTTTACTTCAAAACGCATTCGCTTTTCTTCCCCCCCCCACCCCCCACCCCTTTCACAACTGCCCGGTAACCCGATCGCTTTCCCTGCATTTGTTCTGTTTATTTGATTTACATTTTTCTGCTTCCCTGTTCTTGCAGAAGTGACGTTCTTGCAACTGTGCGGGAGCAGGCAGGCACTGCACAGACAGGTGATGAACATTTGCCATCGATGTTCTGGGCTGAAGGGGGAGGGGGAAAGAGAAAAAACACCCCCCAGATCTAAGAAGCTTTCAAGTAACTTTCCAAAAAATCAAGCCCTGAGTGCCGTCTCCTTGCACAGATTCCCCAACTTCTGCCATGCTGACTTGCGCCAAAATTCCCCAAACAATCCCCGAAGGGAAGTTTTGTCAATGCACTGCCAATGCTCAGCTCACAGGCAGGCAACTCTTGAGAGCCAGCCAGGGGGAGAAAACCTGCCAAGTGCAGTACATGTAAGGAAGGGCTGAGATCCTGCTTACCTGCAGTGCCTTCCCCACCATATCTCACTCCTGGGAGGACAAGGGAGCAGGGGCTCAGCCCCAGCCTCATGCAGAACCTGGGCAGATGTGTATAAACCAGAGCTTCAGCTGGCACCTCTGGGGTGGATGCTTTAATGGTGCTGCAATCATTTCCAGCAGCTGTGTGACTTCCCCACAGCACTTAAGCATGCTTAGGAGTAGTTTTGCTTTTATTTTTATTTTAATTAATCTGTTATCATTTTGTGAGACCTGATCCTGCAGTGCAGGGCAGGCTCTGTGCTCACCCCTCGGATAGCTGCCCCCCGTTTCAATGAGCATTGCTCCCACTCCCGGGTGGAAATTCAGAGGTCAATATTGGGGCTTTGCTGCAGTGCAAATGTTGGGTGTGGGACAGAGTAATAGCTTCCCTGTGGGCTGTTTGTGTCAGGATATTATTCAGGGTAAATCATCAGATTTTGATTCATTATTGCCATTATTACACTAGTTCCTGTACTTTTCTTCCTCATAATATATTCTACTAAATAACAAAGTTTTTGAGAGGTGTTTGTTTGTTTGTTTGTTTTTAAGTAAATTTACATAATTGGGCTTTTTCTACAGTTAAAAATACTGTTTTCAAATGATGCTGTGAAGCCTCACAGTAGCACATGCAACTGAGAACATTTTAAACTTCACCTACTGACATCAGAGGAAAATGACAGTGACTTGTTCTGTGGAAACAAATGCAAAACCTAAACCATCAGAAATGAAAAGGCAAGTAGAATTGAAATGTAAACCTTTCAGTGTATTCAAGATGGTATTACTGCAGATTAGGTAGGAAAAAAAAAAAAAAAAAAAAATTACACGGACTATTTCGTAATGTAAGAGTGTTCTTCCAAAATTGTAGGATACTATAGTTTCAGAATAACAAAGTTGCTATTAACACAGTTTGGGAGAACACAGTTTCTGTGAGTAAGAAAGGTGTTCAGTTTAGACTATATATGATAATTGGAAACTACATTTACATGCATACGTACAGGAAAAGAGAACTGTTTGGCTGAAGTACAGTGCATTAGTTACTGATGTTGAGGAGAAGCAGAGCCCCCTCTGAGGTCTCCTAATACCAGCTTTTGGTGCTGACAAAATCCTTGCCCAACAGACGCAACCATAGCTTTATCAAGGACTTATGGTGACAATATAAACCATGAGAGTGAAAAAATGCTTCCTGCTTCAAACTTCCTGCTTCTTCTGCAGGAACAGCACAGACCAGTTTGTTTCAGACGCTGTGTCTTTCTCAGGCTGAATTCAAACCCTTAAAGCAGCACACAGAAGTTTAAAAAAATGAGTAAATTGGTAATGTTGTACAATGTCCTTTGGTGCTGTATGTGTGCAGTTAGATAAATATCTTTCACAAACGTTGAAGGGCAATAGTAAATAAGGTCATTGTACAAAGTGTAAGAAGAGCACAGAAATCTATTCTGCGGTGTTAGATACAAAATGGCTTTAGACTTCATTATTGAAGGTGGGTTTTCAAGAGAAATTAAGCAACTTGACAGAATATTGCAAATGTGTGCGAAGCTGAATGCCTGCTTTAGGCATGTAATTATTTTAATTCATGTATGTACACCAGATAATTGTACATGGAAAGAACTAATTGCACATATTTTCATTTCCTTTTACCTGTGCAGACAAGGGAGAAATTGGAAGAACTCTCTATGAATATGTGCCCTCTTCATGTCCTACCTGCAACAACATTGACAGGACCCCAGGTCCTGTATCCTGCTATGGAGCCTGGTATAGAACTATCTGGGAAGTAAGGAGACGGTACAGATCCTGATTGATTGATAGATAGATAGATAGATAGGATAGAGATGATTATCTATCTATCTATCTATCTATCTATCAGATGGTACATACAGATGGTGTATCTATACAGACGGTAGAACTCCCTGTGCCCCCGGCCATGTCAGTGTGCTGGCTGCCCCCCCGTGCCCCCCCCGGTGCCCTGAGGGAGCGCAGCCTCGGTGCAGCCCTCCTCCAGCCCGACTCCTCTGCAGACTCGGTTTCTGTGCTGCCCCTTATTCTGTTACTTCTTCGACCTGTGCACAAAGGCAAAGAGAAGAAAGGAAACACAGGATGTGTCTTTCTGGTTTCGTCAAGAGGTTATATATAATTTTTTTCAGAAGTTGCAGTGAATATAGATAGACAAGGGAAAGAGCGAGCGTACATATGTGCCATGAGATACAGGAATATCTCAATAGGCATTTTACTATACTCTCAATTTCCCTACCCCTAGCAACATGCTGACAAATCAAGAACTGCCATCCTATATACAGTACTCCAGCTGTCAGCCTTAAGTCTCCTTGCCAGAGTACAGCCTTTCCTTTGTTTCAGCTTTGAAAATAAAATCACAATTTGTAAAATAAAGGGAAAAGAATTCTTTTCTAAGGCAGGGAAGTCACTAATCCTTTCTCTCATGCAGATATTTTAAAGGTTCATAAATGCATTAACTACTCTGAACAAGAAGCCATGTACTGAATGATAATGGCTTTGTAGTAATAGTGTGCCCTGTATTTAGTATAATGACCAGTTACATAAAGTCAACAGACTCCCTCTACTACCCGAGGCACCTATTACTTAATTATATAAATATTTTCATTGATTTAAATTATTTTTAGTAAGAAACATTTGCCATCTGAGCAGCCTTTGTTTCTACTTTCTCATTTTTCAAAGGAGGAAAAAGATTTTTTTAATGATAGCTGTGACAATATGCATTTTTTTTTAAGCTAGCTCAGAGGGCTGTGTACTGTGTTAATGTCCTAGGCTTTTATGTTTTGCATCTAAGAAACAGGAATAGGTCAAAAGTAAAGTGAGTTTTGTGGGGCTTTTAAAAATTGCTTTGTGTGGGAGTGAGTGACTTACAGAGGCACAACCTGACCTGCATAGGTAGCACAAGTCTTTCTTAAAACAGTCCACAATTTAATTAAAAGTCACAGCTGGCCATAAGAACAACAGAACCACTGATGCATACTCATACTTTACAAACAGGGGTAGGCATCTCCATACCCATTTTATAGATGATGAAACTGCGGCTTGGAGAGATGCAGTATTTTCCCTGAGATACTACGAGTCTGGAACACAGCCACTGAACTGAGTGTATAAATCCCTTAAAGAATAACTTAGGATACCCGTATGATATCTAATGAACCAAAACCATGAACTCTAATTAGCCAAAGGAACAGAATGGAAATGTACAATATGGTAGGATTATCTGGGGCTACTCTTATGCTTAGATATTTCCAAGCATATCCTTTTTTGTCACCAATGCGATGAAGACGATAATTTTTTTGTCCTCTTCTTCTTTGTTCAAGAAAAAATTCAAGGCGTGGCTTTGCCCCTCGTCTGGGACTCCTGCTTAAAGGAGCAGCCCAGTTGGAATTTCTGTGCAGTAGCATCAGATGAATTTTCATACATCCCCAATTCCAAGGATCTGTATAGTGAATGTGTAGATCGTGTAGTGCTTTTCTCGGAAATGTTGGATTTATTGAGCATGCGATATATGGTTGATTCACACATGTGCAATAAGTTTGATGCATCCCGGATACATCAGGTTTATTCTACATGCCATTACACAGCACTTGTGCACATATTTCTGTCCAGGAAATCCCAGACAGAAGTGTAGCAGCCCCAGATTAGCTCTTCATAACCAGGGAAGAAGTGAGTGGATTAGGGACCTGCTGGCTGTGAGGAGTATATTGACTCTCGGCTTTGGAGACGATACTCATCATCCCCAATGCAAAATCCCAAGGGGAAATATGGGAAATTTACATCTCTGGAATGTTAACAAGTCAGCTTCATTTCCCCCAATTCATTGCTGTAGGTATTTTTAGGAAAAAACAACAACAACAAAAAACCAAACCAAACCAAACAAAACAAAACAAAAACCTACTGTCCAAATTGCCCTCCATGCCGTGATATTCAGGAAGGGCCAGGCAGGCTGTTTAACTGGGGAAAGGCTGTAACAGGGAGCACAGCCTGAGCCACTGCCATCATAGGCAGGGGAGCTTTTTATTTATTTATTTATTATTATTATATTTTTTAAGGAAAAAAAATGAATCCTAATTAGATGGAATATTAGTGACTCACCTGGGAATCTCATTTTTTGCAAGTCAAAGACAATTAGGAAAAGTCCATGATTAAAAATAAATAAACCCCTGAAACTGTTTCTTTAGCTTGCAGGAGCAACTCATTTATAACACAAAAACAGGACAAAAATAGCACAGAATATTTTCAAAGTCTGCAAGAAGTAAGTGTCTTGAACTGAAATATGTGTTAATCTAAGAGAAAAGCCAGTTTACATAATAAATCTATCCCAATGAAGTGAATAAACTCAACTATTACAAATATAATGCAGGGAAATACAAAATAAACAAAACTGTGCTGCAAAAATCAGGAATTCCTTAGGGAAAATTGTTGCCCCAAGACTGAAGTTGAAATGATTTCCTGGAATCTTAAATGATAATTTAAAAAATGCTTCACTGCAGATTTATTTTGAATATTGCATCTTGTCAACAGACAAAGGGTGAGCAACACCAAAGTTCTGTGCTAAACGCACTCATACTAATCAAGGTCAGATGTCTCCAGTGCAACTGCGAAGTGTTCAGATGCACTGGATTGCACTGGCTCACTTGTAGAATTTTCTTTCCCTGTATCTTTTATTTTGCTAAATGATTTGAGATAAACCACACCACCTACGTTCAATTAGTTTTATAAATCAAAGGTGACAATTCTTTAGTAACCTGTATTATTTCCCAGCACGGCAAGCTAGAAAAATGCAGACAAATTTATTTATTGACCTGTTGTGTTTTGCAAGGACAGCCAATGTTATATTGATCCAGCTATCAAAAATACTGTAGCGGGGGCAATAACATCCAAGTGCCACTGTCTCCGCATGCTCTCTCTGTACTCTGCCTCCCCTGTGATATCCCCCATCTCTTACGAATATGCAAATGCACCCATCCCCCAGCTCTCACACCCCCCCCACTGTTGCTTGCTTAACCTTATTGTTAGAAATTAAACCAAGAAGAGACCTTCACATTTAGTTGGCATATAGTTTTGCTGCTTTCATCAGAAGCGATCACCAGTAAGTGCTGTCGCAACTTTAATTATAACTTCAGTAACTGTTCCCCACCCCCAGCACTTTCTGTAAACCTTCCTTTGTATCACCCAGGAATCTGATCCTGCAATCCTTCATGTGAAACCTCTATTGAAGTCAATGGGGTTGGCTCCCAATTTCCTTAGGTCTCACTCCTGCAACATACGTATCGAAGGCACAGGGCTTTTCTTTCTGATGCTTAAAAGTATGAATGTGCAGAAGTCTTTGTGAGATCAGCACTTCCAGGTTTAGTTCATAATAAAATGGAAAAAAATAAATGGAGACTTTGGTATTTGACCTACTGGGATACCTCGCTTGACAATCACTCATGAGTTGGGGTGACAAGGTCACGTTCCTTATTCTTTATTCATTTAACCATTTTATAATTATAAGAAGCAGTGGAAAGCAAGCAATCTCCACAGTTAATAATCTTCCTAGACCCCAGGGTACAGGTCTGTAAAACGGAGAAAACAATGGGGAAAAGTTAAAAATTGTTACCCACAATTAATTACCATCCTGTAAAGAAAAAAAAATAAAAATTGAAATGAATGTTCATTATGTTCATTTACATTTCTAGTAAAATCCACCCTGAACACAGTAGTCAGATAAAAAGATAGTGAAGACATTGAAAATAGGCCTGGAATATGATTACACAGTTGATGCTCTTTTTTTCCCATGTGCATTTTTATGCAAATATTGTTAGTTTCACCACCTCCAATGATCCTTAATTCCCACTGAAGCCTGTGAGAGCTGAAGGTCTTCATCATCACACAATTATTTTATATATTAAAACACGACTGAGGACAGGAGGTTAGGCTTTCAAAATTGCAGTGTGTGGCTGGTGCTCCACATGCATATTTTTATATTGCAATGACAAAGGCCACAAGTCAAGAAATCACTTTCGCACATGCTCAAATCCATCCTTCATCATGACCACATTTAAGTGCATGACCAAATTTAAGTATTACCTTGTGCGTGTTGTTAACCACATGCTTAAGTGTGGGCTCAAATAGGGATGCATTCCTGAATCCAAATCAATCAATCAAAATAGCTGCAGGTGAAAATTCTTCATACATGCTTTCTGTGCATGTAATGAAATATGCGTGGTCATACAAGTACAGACCTGTATTGCCTCTTCTTTCAGAAAAATAATTTTTTTAAAAAAGTATTTAGTCTTATGTGCAATGCAGTTTGTTTAAAATCTTCCTCTGGAAAATCAGGATATTTTCCTGAATGTTCTGCTGATAACATGTTTAATGTCTGAAAGAAGGTTAGCAATTAAAAATAAATAACAGCATTTTAAAATATATATATAGTTTTTGTGCTTTAAACTCAGATGATATTAGAGAACATTTCTTTATAAAGTCTGTCTTGGATTAATATGTAAATTTTAAAAAATAAAATGTTTGTATAACCTTCTAGTCACAAAATAAACAAACTTTAAAACGGTGACATGAGCTACATGCTGGGTACAGAGATGGATAATATTTTGTTTTTCTTTCTGAAAGTCTTTTGTCTTAAAGCTAGTGTAAAAGTCTAGAAGAGGGCCCCACATGATTGATCACCACAAGCATCAGAAGGAAATGATTCACCACAACACTGTAACTGAAACTGCTTCAACACCTGATTGCAAACTTCGCACTAGGGGACTAATTAACTGCTTTACCTGCTCAAAGATTTTGGTAATGCACAGGACACCTCAGCTAGTATAATTCCAGCTGTGAATACCTACTGCTCTGGCTCATTATTACTGGTGGAAACATACATGGCATTAAGAAGTGCAAGGAATAGTTAAAAAATAATGATAATGATAAGACATTACATCCTAATTCTTACTCTGTGAATACATTGTTTCAAAACAGAGTAACCATAGCAGGACTTCAATATATGCTTAAAGTGTGTACATATTATTATTATTTGTATTTATTTATTTATGGTCTCACAATAGGACTGCTTTCAGTTTCTGGGTTTCCCTACTTTTTCCATGAGCTTTGGACCTTCAGGTATTATATTAACGTTTGTAAAAAAATTTCAGAATTGAGAGTATTAAGAACATAAGGTTCACATTGTTTGAATTTAGGTATAAAGCAGTACATGAAATATCTCCGGTTACCCATGCGCTGTGCTCATAACTAAGCCAATGTCTCAGCAGATTTATCATCAGAAATACAAGTTTACAGTCTGCAAATAAAGATAATGTATTCCTAGCAAAGCATTTATACATAGTGATTAGAAATAATGGAAGAAAGGCTGGCTATGTGTATTGTTTTTTGTTTGTTTTGTTTTTAAGAAGAGAAGAAAAGACAACTTCTATTATTATTATTTTTTGCCTGACAATAGTCACGTAACTGCAAATTAATGTACTACAACATGGATTTCTATATTCAGTGACCAGCAATTTGTTGTCCTTTTTTTCTTTTTAACCACATAGACTGTATCAGTTCTTCTGACAAATAAAATACTTCTTCCCTTTCCCCTCTTCTCCTGTATTCCTCACAAAATTTAAATTATATATATATATATATTTCCAAATATGGTTTCAGGGGAGTAATATAGACATGAAATAAATAATAATAATAATAATAATAATAATAATAATAATAATAATAATAATAAAAGAAGTCCTAAGATTTGGAAGAGTGTAGAATTAATTGGCAATAGCACAGAATGATTTATCCTTTGTTCTCATTTTCTAAATGATTCAGATAGTTTGTCTTGATGAGCTGAAGAAATTGGTTAGCTCTTCAGGAAAGCAACATAAAAAGCTGTAAGAGCAGTATCACACTGACATCGATTTGATGCTCCTAAAAATAACCGTGCCCAAATCTGCATTACATTCACAGGTCTCACCATGAACAAAGTTCATTAAGCACCGATATTAACAGGTACACTTCTTACTCATCAGATTTTATTTTATTTTTACCTTAAAAGCCTGCTAATTCTGTGTATAGACAGGACTTGAATGAATTATGTTAGTATATCTCTGAGGGAAGATTTGGGTAAACAATTTCTTTTAATCTGCCTCATAAAACAATGGTGCATACAGATCCCATCATCCTGCCATCTCTGCAGGATTTGCAAAACCAGAAAGTGGTCATTCGCACACATGCAGCTGTGACAGGCCTCCCCTTCACTTTTCGCACATGCCTTTCTTATCTCCACATTAAAAAGTACAGAAAATGGCTGGCATAAAGAGCGCAGGAATGAGTCAATACACAGCTGCAAGATTTAAACACATGATGACCAGCAATCTATCAGCCTCACTGAAGTAAATTACATAGTGCTTTGCAAATTTGACCCAAACTGCCGACTTCTGAAGATGTTTCCTGATAGGCATGCATATGCATATTTTCAATGTAAATGAGAATTTGAGGGCTAAAACAAGGTTTGCTGTGTATTTTGTCTTGTGAATTTACAGCAACCGTGAGCTCAGTAGCAAACTGCTAATTTCTTACTTAGTAAATTCATTTTATGTATGGAGACAGTTGGCAATTTCATCTCTGCATGTTTCCAATATTAATCAGATACTTCCTGTTCAGTGTTTCATCAAGAAAGACAACGTGTGCATCGAAGGTAGAAATTCTCCAAATTTCTCTGGCAGTCATGCTTAAGATTTTGGGTCACACTTTCTGGTTATCTATAATCAGACACTAAGTTACTGCTTGTATTATCTCTAATCTGGCAAAATAAAATATATAAAAGAAATCAGTTGAAAAACATCTAGTTCTTATTAAAACATCACAGCCCTAAGAAATGAAATTCTCCTTCCTTTTGCTATAGAGCAGGGAGGAAATATTTCCTAAGCTACCCTGGCTGATCAAACAGGCAGAAGCAAAGCTTTGTCCTGACAACAGCTCCAGAAGTGGCGATTGAATCGGTGCATCCTCCTGGGCTGCCTTCCCCAGGCACCCACCACCAGCCATGCTGATGGCTTCGGGTGCAGAAACCCGTGCGGCTGGAGCCGCCAGGTTCACAGGTCAGAGCCATCAATAGGTGACAATTTTCAATCAGAACCAGTCTGTGTTGGGTTCACGTGCTATTGTTTTTCACTAGGAGGCCGTACTGCTATTATTGCATAAATGTTATGAGTCAGATTTAAAAACAAAACGCAACATGAAATCCAACAGCTTAGTAGTTAAAAAAATAGAATGAACTGTTAAGAAAACAGGATACCTTGGCAAAAGGCTTTCTGAAAAGCTCATGTGATTGTTTTTCAGAATGTGTTTTTTTCTCTTTTTTAAAGGAAAAAATATTTTTAATACATGCAGATACTAAGATACTCTATAAAAAAAAAAAAAAAAAAAAGAGATTCACAAAAGTTACTAAGTATTATTCTTCCTTAATCAATTTCAAGTAGTGAAAAATGTGCAGATCCTCAGAACAAAAACTGCTCGCTGCTCTGATTTGACCTTTACTGAGATTACAGGGATAAGGGCACAAATCAGGCACGGTGTCAACACTACGAGTGACTTTCAGTGCCGGTTTCCCTGGGAGTTTTTAATGGACTTACTCTGCGTTGAGGGTTTCAAAGGCAGTCTATAAACTCTATGGTTACCAACACTGGAGTGATATGAAATAGATTTTAGGTGTAGCTGGGAACTCTGCATCTCTTACCTGTACAGAAGAATTGGTCACAGAAATAAGCACCAGAAGAAGCCCCTAAATTTGAAATGAACACCAGGAAGCCCCAGGAAGAGGCCAAGTGAGCGGACAGGCAGAGCTCGCTCTCTGGGACGAGTGGCTTTACATGAACCGGCAGGCACAGCCACAGAGTGTGTGCTTACATAGACACCTCTCATGACAAAGCAACACTTTACACTTTGCAGATATTGGGCTAACTCTACAACTCACTTGGTTTTTACAGCCAGTCAAACTCTGAGCAAAGGTGACATAAATATGAGCAAAACCTAATGAGTTTTACAAAACCGTGATTTTTTCATTGAGGTAAGTGCAGCCACTTCTGGAGTCAAATGCAGCAGCTCATAAATAACATGCAAAAATTCAGTACAATAGCAGAGGAAATGTTAGGTGAATGCAACGTAATTTGTCAGTTATGTACTAATGGAGGTTGGGCTGTAACATGTACTTGCTTCTCTGCCTGTGTCTGAACAAGCATATTTGTGTTGTGCATGTCCTCCTCTCTAGAATTATTATATGTTGCAATGAATGTAGGGAATGACCACAGGAAAATTCAAAAGAGAAAATAGGAAAAGGGTAACCACAAATGGGCACAACTGCGTATCCAAACGTTGTTCCGAATATACACAGGTAAGATGAACAAAAATAGATCAAAACTGAAGATGGAGCAAATAGATGTGAAAATATTTGTGCTGCTTAGCTGATAGGTAAGGCAAGGTCAATCCGTTTTTTTTTTTTTTTCTTTTTTTTTTCATGATTTATGAATAAGCAAACAGAATAATTTTATCAGTCCATTTCTCATATGAATATTTTATTGTTACTAATGTTTAACCATGATTACTAGGACTTAAACACTCAACGTTTCCCAAATCAGAACAAAAGCATTTCAAAAGGATGAGAGGAATTAGCATTCCCTATTTATTTTGGAAGAAATTATCTAGCATGAGATATAATTTACCCCAAATGAGAAAATGAATCAGTGGCATAGTTAGAAATCATTTCCTTGATGGGGAAATGTCTATAATAGGCTATATACATACTGTCCAGTTATGTTTCCAAATTATAATTATGCATGCTTCTTAGCCATAGCATTAATAATAGGGATTAATAGTCTACACATGTACATGACCTCCACCCAAGAATCTCAGCACACATTATGAAGGATTCACTTATTAGGATTATAATTAAATTTCATATATGCAGAAACTGAAGATGCAAAGAACTGATGAAATTGAGTCATATGGTAGTCAGTGGCTGAGTTAGTAATAGAAGTCAGGGCTCTCAATTCTCAGAGCAAATTTTCTGGCATAAAATGTTAAATATTTTGTACACAAATTTTTGAATACTTTTGCTGCAGAACTGTTTGTACATACATTTGTTTTATAAACACTAATTCTAAGAAGTGATGTTTTGCATAGTATGTCAACTCTAGCAATGTCACTAGGACTAGCAATGCTGTATTTTGAGGTGGTTTTGTTTGTGTATTGTTTTTTTTTTATTCAGTTCTGGGAGACAGAAATGTTCTCTTTTGTTTCCATGAGAACCATAAGTACTTTCTTGAAGTTATTTCTATATTTCTTTTAGCCTTTCTGAATTAAAACAAAGCTTGAAAACATGAACTGAGATTACATAAACTCTCAGAAATCACAAACAAATGAAATGGACACATGACTTTAAAGCCTAAGGTTTTGAAAAGTCAGTTCTATGATATTTGATTTTACTTCTAATGCTGTTGTTTGGCAATCCAGGCTGGGTAGTATTATACAACCGAAGCAGCTAGGCAGGAACATTTTAAATGTTTCCACTTGCGTTTTGTCAGTTACAGAGTCAGCAGGTGTAGGTTGTGAGCAGAGAAGAAACTCATCTGTTTGAAACTCACGTTTTCAGAATATTTGGTTAGGTAATCAAAGGCAGAGCCCCTTCCTTAGAACAGGCAGAAAAACATACAATTTCAAACTGCTTGGATTGGAGGTATTACATATTTTTTTCCCCATCCAAATATAATTATCAACTGGAACCAGCCTATACAGATAAATCCACGTTGACTTTTTTTTTTTTTTTGATCTCTGTAAAACAGAATAAGAAACTTACTTTGTATCTTCACATAACACACTTCATCTTTCTGTATGTAGTGAGATCTTTCCTCTTATAAACAAACCTCTTCCTGTTTCTCTCCTTTTTTTTTTTTTTTAATTTGCTGCTATCATTTATAGATCAGCATATTTTTATTAACTGCTTTTGAATTCTGTTTTCCTCCTCTGCAATATGCTCTGTTGACTTCAAATTGAAATGAACTCAAGTGCGTCGTGTCTAGGTGACACATTAGTAGCAACTGAGGCTGTTTTTGGTTATCCATAACAAAATTTGTACATACATATGTAGACGAGTATATACACATTTGTCCTTGGATGTACACTGCAAACTGATTTAGTAAAACAGCATTTGATCAAGGCTTATGAGTGAATTATAAAATTCCAATTGACTTAGTGAGGTTTGGATTGCATCCATATTATTCCAGGAATGAGAAAACTCACTGGCAAGGCCAAACATAAGAGCTACTGCCCAACTTAAATAGGAGGGTAAGCACCCAAAGAGGACGTACAACTAAGCATGATCTTAGTGAAGCACAATCCAGGGTTGTTATGAGAACAAGTAGAGATAAAACAAATTGTGGTAGGTATACCTGAGGAGAAATAAAGCAGCTTCTAGCCACCAGGAGCTCCTGTCCAAGGGAAGCTATGAGATGACTCAGAAGAAGAGCCACCACATCACTTATGTTCAACAGGGATGAGGCCTCTGCCAGTTACCCAGGCATAGACTTTCACTCCTCATATATATCAGAGCTCCTCTCTTATAGGGAGGTTTCAGCCCACTGTAATTAGATTCCACAGATTTAATCCCCTGGGAATGTAGCAATTACCATATACCTGACAAGTGCTAAATGCTGCATTCCGAGGGGATTATCACCTCTGGCTGAACAGAGAAAAAAGGGGAGGGGAAGAGAAATTTCCACTTCCCCATGGGGTGGGGAGCATGATGAAAACTGCCTGATTTGCTGCAGCTGCTGGCCCACTGTAGGGCAGAAGGAGGGAGCAGGGCATCCAGGAGAAGGCATTCCTGAAAAGGACCAGATAAAATGTTTATCTGTAATAAAAAGAATAGGGGTAATGCTGTACACGTGGGTCACTCTTCTCTGGTTTTGTGGTGCTTGCTCCAGCTGGTGTGTGTTTATAGAGGGATTCTTATTAATACCGCTATTA
The DNA here is from genome assembly GCA_011076525.1 of Nettapus auritus. NCBI lineage: Eukaryota > Metazoa > Chordata > Aves > Anseriformes > Anatidae > Nettapus > Nettapus auritus. Next base: position 9,022,969 of record CM021784.1, read on the forward strand.
CACAGAGCAAATACACCGCAGAGTAAGTGAGATTAAGACAATTGGTCTAATAGACTTCAGAAATAAGTGAGATTAAATGAAATGAACAAAATTTAATATCGGCAAAGAAGAGGCATTTGCGCAGTGGTTTTGTACCCTGTGATAAACAATGTGCTGCAGCTTGTTAAAAAGCATAGTTTGTATAAAGTCTCTCTCATTCTATTGCATTATCTTATCTCACTTATTTACAAGATTCACAGTGATGTTGTGAGAGCATAACTCATTGTCGATAAACTACTTGGGATCATCAGATAAAAGGCATAATTTAACGGCACGATAATAGGCAGTAACAATAGACATAGCCTTTATATATGCCAACGTTCACCCGGGCTGATTCTGAAGTGTTCTCTGCTGGTGCAAACAACACTGCTCCCAGTGGGGCTACCCCGGGGCCAGATCCCACCACAGGTAAAGATCATCAGAATCAGATAATTTGATTTGATTATGAGGTGAACACCTTGCTGTTGCAAAAACTCTGGGACTCTGTGGAGCAGAGCAGGGTAGGATTTTGTGTTTCATGTCGATGACAACACTTTGTCCCTCAGAGCATGCTGTACGCTGCCTTGCTGAACTACTTACGCTTCCTGCCACACCTTGCAGCATGCCCGAGTATAAAGAAATCGCCTGCCATGCAGCTACACTGCTGCAGCGGCAAACCCCTCCCAGGGAGGCACTACTAGACTCTTTTCCTAGAAGCAAAAAAGTATTACTCTATTTAAATATGTAACATAGAAAATACAAAGAATATATATGTGTATGCATTACTGTGGAGTATCAAGAAGAAAAAAAAAATAATAATAAAAAAAGGACCAATAAAAGCAAAACCCTTTAAGCAATCGGGAGAGTCCTTTGGGTCAGAGGGAGAGCAGCTGCTGGTGGCCTAGTACAGGATGAAGAGGGGAACCATTGCTGGCTGTGAAAACATGCTTGTACTACATCCCTTTATCATGCTGTCATTCAGTCATATCATTCTACTAAGGTTTTAACACAGGTGTAATAAATCTGTAGTGGTATTAAAACATCCACAGGGCCCGGAATGTAGACACCTTGCATGGGGAGGCCCAGCAGCAGCTGACACCAGAACAGCTCATGGCTGCCTGGCTTTGTGAGGGCTTGGCTTGGCCAGGAAGGCCAGTAAGAGCCAAGGGGGTATGCAGCCCTCACTCAGCTGCTGCCAAGCAGGAGCTGCACGGGCAGAAATATTGAGAAAACCATCCTGTTAGCATGCTTTTATGCTATTTGGGAGAAAATCCACCTCATGATACACAGATGCATATATGCCAAGAACATACATGGATGCTGAAATGGTATTATGATGAGCTCAGGGTAGTAAGCCAAGCCTTTTGTTGGTCTTTTGTGGAGGTGAAGGTCACCTATGTGTCTGTTTAACGCAGGCTAGGACCATAAATGGTTTGTAATAGGACACCATCTGCATTCTTCATCACGTACAAATCCATTGTATGACTGAAATAAATCTAGTGCAGGGTGTGGTGTTTCTGCATTTCCTAACTCATTAGCAAGACTTTTAAGACTACTGTCTTTCAGTAGTGTGGTAAACCTGTTTAAACAAACAAAAAGAAAATACTTATTACTGCGCCAATAATAACACGTCACATGGATTTCTTGAAGATCTCACCTACTAGCACAAATCCCTTGATAGCAACAGCAGTGTGTGCTTCTAGTTCTCGGAGCTCTTCTGAAAATTGGATTCGGAGGTGCTAATACAATTTCTGTTAATTTTCCCAGTGACCCCTCCCTGTTCTGTATGTGCTGAGACACAACCTGCTAATTCTTATCTGTCAGAACCTTACACCAAGTCCTTCTGCTCAGGACCAGTTCCAGGCATCGATAAGGCATAAAGGCAATAGGAAGGAATGGTATGTAAAACAGGCAAAATAGTCTGTTTGACTGTTTCCGTGTCAGACCAAAGGGAGGGCAGAGCCATGCCTCTCCATACCAGGAGAGATGGGGTGTTGACATTTCTGCTGGCAGCATCGTTCCTAGCTCTTGTAGGCACCCAGTAACAGCCAGAATAGCAGGCCAAGTCATTCACAGCCCTCCTCTCCTCAGTCCACTTCCACCCCTGATTGTGGGGAAAGCATCTTGGTCTTGGCCAAACTGTGGTCCCACAATCTGGAAGCAACACGTTTCAGGGTAGCCCACGCCACTCTGCAGCTTTGAAGCAGTTTTTGTCATTTTGGACCCTCAGGATCATTCCAGAGCAGAAGCCTAGGGTCACCTGAAAAGGCACAGCCCCCACCAGTAGGCCATGTTGGGTCTTTCTGCCTTTTTTAAATTTTTGCTTTGTCTCTTAACTGCATGTGAAATCTTGTCCCTGTTGAAGTCAGTCTTGAACCTTCCACTGACTTTAATAAAGCGAGGATTCGCTTCTTGGCTAAGAGAAAGGAAATAAAAAAATAAAAATAAAAATAAATAAATAAATAAATAAAAAGTAGGAAGAGCCTATTGACAAGTTAATCCTCTCAGTGGCTCTGGGCTGACATTAAAACTGTTGCAACCAAACCCAACCAGCTAATGACACCAAGTTAAAAACCTGTTCCTGTCTTTGCAAGCTGTCACAGGGCTTTGTCTTCAGATGGGGGGGAGAAACTCTATGCTCTGCAAGTGAATGAGACACGTTCATGTGATCAGAACGATCAGAGCATGCAAAATAAATTAGAGCAAAACATACACTGAGGTCAAAACAACATAAAAATGAAAGCGTATTCATGTTCCTCATTTGCTTGACTCATTGAATATATGATTATGTACATGCCTGAACCAGACTGGTGTTATTTGCCTTACATACTACAGAGTTGAATGTAATTACCTATACTGTTCCAATCAGCACCTGTTCTACAGTAATTCTGAATTAATGCATTAGCCAAAGTGCCAAATAGATGAACAAGAATGTGAGCTGAAAACTAGTTGCTTCTAATTGTCATGAAAACAAATGTCAAAAGAACATGTGTTTCTACTTAGCTAACTCTGCTTATGAGGTTTGAAGCTGTTTTGTGTTAGTTTCTACCATTTAAATTAAATGTTTTGTCTCTAACATACTTGATGTGGCTTTAAGAAGCTGTGCTTCCCCCCCATCCCCCTTATGAATCTTAATGTTTGGCTGGATTTGTTTGTAGCATCAGACAAAAGACTCTGGCAGGCTGAGTCGGAGTGACATAGATTTTATGTTGAAACAAAGCAAAGCTAAAAAAAAAAAATCAATTAGAGGTCATTAAAAACCAAACTTTTCAATGAAAGAAATACTGTAATGGAATAGTAATACTTTGGGGTTTAGGCGTTCTTTTAATTCCTGAAAGAGCTATTTTGCAGCGCCCCTCCTCCACTTCATCTCTGTGAATCTGCTGTGTTGCAGAATGAGTCAGCTCTGGAATATCCAAACTCCACAGCTGTGCATTAGCATTTGGGAAGAGTATCAGTGTGAGTTCATATTTTACATGTGGAATCAGTGACGCTAGTTTTCAAGCCATGGAGAAAGAATGGTTCAAAACATAACATGTACAGATACAGCACTCACCCCTCAGCAGCGCTAACTTTCTAAGGAGACTTTTCTACAGATTTCCATGGGACAACAATATGGCCCATCATGTCTGTCAAACAAATATAGCAGGGGCTATTAAAAGATTTTCTGTACACAACATTCTAGTGTTTGATGTCTTAAAAAAGTGGATGTCTGCTACTTTTTTTTTTTTTTTTTTTCTTTCTTTCTTTTCTCCTATTACTAATTCCTTGAGGCCATCTCATTACCAAAGGAACACTGCATCTTTGTTTCTTAAGGAATGGAAGATCAACTTCAGTTCTTTCCATAACAAATGTATTATTAGAAAAGAAAAATACATGCCACTAATCAGAGCACTTCACTGGAGCTTGGCAGTGGAGTTACGTAGCCACGTTAAATCAGCAGTTCCCAGGGAGCAGATTGTGACCCTGCTGGGTTCATGACCTGGAAGTGCAGAAGGAAACAGGCACACAAGCCCAGAACAGGAATCACAAGCTGAAAGCTTGGAAACTACCGTTTTGCATAACCCCCCTAGTAACCACAAGTACACTTTGTGTTTCAAGGAGAATTCCCTCACCAGCACAGACCCAGGAACATGAACAAGCCCGTGAATAGTGCCAGGTCTGTGGGAAAGGAAGAGGACACGGGAGCCAGCAGGGGAGTCGGAGGACCCATCCTGTGATGGTGGTGGTCCAAGGCTCCCTCCTGGGCAGGGGGACAGGGGTGACATCCCCACAGCTGGGTTGTGGTGCGGGGCACCCTGGCTAGGGCTGTCCCTGTGGGAGCCGTGCTGCTGCTGACCCTGGTCAGCCCTGGGCAGCCCATGTGTTGGCCCTGCCACGTGCGGGGCTTGAGGGCAAGGAAGGAAGGAAAGATGCTCAAATGTCCAGTGCACATCTGGGCTGCATCTGCTCCTGCTCACAGAAGCACATTTTTAAAATTTAGGCTCACAGAAATGACTGCATTTATGAAAGCCGTGTTGTGCCCACAGGGGCACAAGTTCTCTTTCATGTGCTGATGGGCTGAGCTTTTCTTAGGGGTTTCAAAGTAGATCATCATGCTGGCGTGAACTAATTATGCACTTACTGGATGAATGTTGATTTACTCCACTGAAGAGTATGGCAAATTTACTTTTTAAGTATATATCATTAAGGTTCCCAAATATATTAATATCTATATTATTGCATTTGGGAGAGATGCCAGGAACCTGCTTCTCACAGCAAACACAGTTTTTCATGTCAGTTTGATCAATAGAAATACTGGGGATAAACACCCCTCAAAGTAACCTACAGGTACGGTCGCATTTTGCACATGGGGATAGAACAATCTCAATAGAAGTCCAGTCATTATGTCAGGGGATAATTCTCTCAAAGAGTGCCCTATAGCCTCCTTCCTTTAAGGACAGAAACCATTTTGGTCTGATACATTTATTCTGCTGCACTGGAGATTTAAGCTTAGCTAAAGGAATTTTGTACTTTTAATTTGAACCTTTGTATGTGTTCATTAATGTAGTGCAAAACCAAATACAAAACATTTCATTTACTGGATAACCACACTGTAAACATGTTTTGCCTAGATTGTGATGGATGATAAGATCTACTCGCAAAATTATTTACAACAGGATGCCCAGTGAGTAATTCTTGAAGTAAAATCATGCACACAACTAGAGTAAGACAATTCTTAAGCTAATAAATTTGACACATTATTTTAAAGAATGGCAGGTGAAAACGGAAGACTTGGTGTCTGAGGACACAGAAAAGTTGCCTTCTATTAAATTACACAGGTGAGAGCAGCAATTTTCTGTACACCTTAGATGGCATGAGTAATTCTGCAAGTGTCAATTGGATTTATTGAGATTTACAGAGAATACATTTGTCTTACAAAGGGAAGGGGATTTAACTTACACATCTCATTTTTCACAAGGGTTTGGAAGCCATTTTAAAAGTATCTCTTTAGTCTTTTTCCAGACTCTTCTTTTTATACTCCTCCTCCCTCCTTGAATTTGGCACTTATCCCAAAATGCACACCATGTTCAAGAGAGGGAAAACACTAACCCTGTATAATTTGAATAAATGAGCTCTACATATATTGCCACTTTTAGTTCAAATTATGCAAAAATCCAAGAGAAGTGAGGCTGAGAATAAAAGCCCCTTAGTGTGTAATTATAAATACTAAAGTGGCTTATTTTTCCAAAACAATAAGCTTTTTTTTATTATTATTATTTTTTTTTTATTTTTTTTTATTTGCATACTCTGATGACTTTTGACCTGCAATAAAAATGTAACACAAGTTGGTAAGTGACTGAGTCAGAACAGGACCTTCTGTTTGCATCATTCCTCCTGACTTCTGGAGTTTCAGTCTTTAGCAATTTGCTTAGATTTATAGTCATCTACTGAGCAGCTACAGTGTGTAACCAAAAGCTCTTGTCTTTAAACATGTAAACTGTTAGATTAAAATTCTTGGGCTTCAGGATATACAGAAATTCCATGGGTCAAATTATAGATAATAAGTACGAATTGAGCCCTGAGATCCTTCTGGCCTGAATATGTTTTTCAAGCACAGCTGTAATAAACAACAGGATGCCTCCTGCAGCACTTGGCTTCCAGATGTATGCCCAGTGCAGTATCTCTTTGGGAACCAAGCTCACTTACAGCTCTGATGAGCAGCATAAGGCAAGAGAAAACAATGCATGCATAACCTCAGGACTAAAGATTTTTCTCAGCCGTTGTTCAAGCTAATTAATATTCTCTTCTATTTCAGTTTCACTTATAATTTCTAAACTGTATGGACTGTCATTAGAGAAACTGGACTCAGATATTTCAGAGTTTCAGGGCAGTTGAGTGAGGTACACACTTTTGTAGTTATCAGTCTTCACAAACAAAAATGCTCATATCTGTAGTTTTCAAAGCACCATACAGCTGTTCATAACTTCTCTAGGCATTAAGCTGGAAAATACGTTGAAGATCAGAACCCAGTTCTTTTTGCCTGAGAGCATCCCTACACTTGGCTTTACTATGTGCATGAGCAAGGAGGGCAGCCTGAGCTGACAGGTCAGGCCATTGCTCCCACCCAGCAGCCACACGAACATCTGAGTGCCTGTTGATTCCTGACCACCCTGGTGTTCGGAAGATGTTTTAAGGAAAATCATATTTTCTAAGGAAAATAGCCTAGTAAATGCATTAATCAGAGCAGAAGGGGGTGGCAAGGACGTGGAGGTAACTGTATTTTCTCTCTTCATATTAAGGAGAAACAGCAGTGGTGTGGGGAACGCAGCTATTGCAGAACTGGCTCACATCTCCCTGTTCTGTAACCATCTCACTAGTTTCAACACATTTACCCAACTCCTGACACATTTACCCACATTAGTGCTGAAATATGAATGCTACAGGTAACACAAAAACTAAATGGCCAGTTTTCCCTACATTTCTCCAGTCTCTCCCTTTTTATTTTGGAAAGCAAATAACTCTGGCTCTCGACCTCAGTGGGACCTTTGCAATAGTAAAAGCCCCCCTGTGCCCAAAGGTACTAGCACTGGGTCTGGTTACAGTTCAAATAAAAAAGAATATAGAAAAACTTCTTGTTCCACCAGACCCTGGGAACTACTGAAATTAAACAGGGAAGGGGACATGGTGTTATGACAGTAGCTGATCACTTCCTAGCATATTTTTAGTCCAGCCACTGATTCAATACTGCTTCAGTCCCAACAAGATCATTTTGCTTGCCCAGACTGAATTTAGCTTTTGGCCCACAGAATTGTTCCAGCTGACCTCCCCAGAGCAGCTACAAGGACCCTCAGAGCCACTCGTGGTCATTGACAAGCCACTGTGCAAGGAGCCAGAGGTCCCGATATAGGGTTATGTCCTGGACAAGTCCTTGAATACCCCTCTGATGTGTCTGTGCCCTCAGAAAAGGAGGGGTGATGAGTGGCACAAAGCTGGGAGCCTGCGGTGCTCCACAGCCAGGTGGGAATCAGCTTTCTGTGCAGAAAAGCATGAATGAGGCAAAAGGCAGCATTTGGTGCACTTAGATGCAAGATCAGACTCCTTGATAAGGCAAGATTAATACGGAGCAAGCCTAGAAACTGTTGGACTAATCCTATTTCTGGTTCATTTCCACAATTACAGAAGGGGAGAAGTGGATCCTTCATTTAAATGAGTTGACTGAAGTCTGGCAGCATGTTGTTACAAGGCACATAATTTACAAGAACAATATGTATTTTAGATCACATCTTCATTCCACATTGAATGGTAATATATGAGTACCTTTCTGTGGAAATGCTGTGTCTTTTAAAATGTCTGTTAATTTAACTTCTACTGTTATACATTATGGCTGTTGTCTGGTCTGCCAGTACACTGGTTTCATTCTCTGGATTCTAATTTTAACTGATTATAAGTGAGTGGGAAAGTGCAAGTCCTCCACTTGTAATTCAAAAGAAAATAAATGGATTTTTTATGGCCTGAAGAATCTATTCATTACTAAATCATTTATCTTTGCAGAAGGAGTGCCTATCTTCAATATGCTTTTCTATTTCCCTAATTTTATTTCTCAGTAAGCACACGCCGTGCTTACAAATAAAGCTCCATTGCACTTCTACTGATAGGCTTTGCTTTTGAAAGACCAAACAAGGCTATAATTAACAATATTAAACAAATATCAAAGGTTGTATGTAAGGCATGGACATTGCCGTGTCTTCCTCAAAAGTGAAACTTGGATGAAAATGTAAAACAACACTGTACACTCCTGGGATTACCAAAGGCATATTGCACCAACGGGAAGCAGAGCAGAGATACACATGACCTTTAAACAGACTAGCTTGTTCTTTTTGGCTTACTTCAAAGATTTCTTAAGGGGACGAGAGAGAGTCATTAAGAAGAAGGGAAGGGAGGAGAAGCATTCAGATTGTTTAAATTGCTTTTCCTTAATTCCAAATTGTCTTTCTCTAGTGAATCCTAACTTTATTACTTATATTGCATTTCGGGCAGCGCAATTACATTCTTACCTTGAACAAAGAATGAACTTTGGACAGTATTTTGAAGGGTTTACAAATAAAGTAAACAGCTCTGTTGAATAAAAATATGCATCTGAGGCAGAACTTCCTTCTTCCCAGATTAGACACATTCATGTAATTTACTTTGTAAGATTATTCAGCTGCTATTTGAAAATATTTCTTTTATGTTTGTGATATATACAAGGCTAAAATTCGCATAGAAACCCCACACATAATTGTTAAACTTTTGTGATTCTGTTAAAGTTACAGAGAATACTGCCTTTACCAGTTCATATATTAAATATTGGCTTTCAGTTTCGACTTGAATTGCTGTCTTTGTTCAGACTGGACTATCTCCAGATAGGTTATCTAGTTTAGTTATTACTGCATTGTTCAAGTGGTGCTTAACTGTATGTTTTGCATTCAATTGTAGGAAAGTTAGGGGAGGAGGTCTGCTAATTTTATATCTTCACTTAAAAAAAAAAAAAAAAAAATTTAAAAAAAAAAAAAAAAAGGTTTTAAAAAAAAAAAAGTCAGAGCGTTTTACATACCAAGGTTAAAAATTAACAAATCAGAATGTTGGACTTTTAACTTAGTAGTCAGAGCCAATGTAAGGTTCAGATATATTTTAACTACAAGATTGAAAATTTATGTGAAAATATGATAGCCACTTCCAGACATAACACTTCAAAGATTTATTATAGTTAAATTATTTCCTATTGCAAACACCGGTAAGATATGTTACCTTCATATCCACAGATACTATATGTAGCTAATAGAGCCAATGTGGTCTACGAGGTAGGGTTTGCAAACACTTGCAAAGAAAGTTTGCATTTTACAGTCAGTGTTTGTGTCCCATTTGATTTGTTATTTATGAGCACTGTCATGATTGTCTTGTTATTAGCAGAGAAGTTCAGAGATGGGGAAAGGGAGTGGCTCTGTCCATAACTGAACCCTTCCAAGTAATTGGGTTATTTACTATTTATCATACTTTCACATTCCAATTACACAGTTTGGATGAAAAAATAAAATAAAACAATAATAAATAAATAAATAAATAAATAAAAAGGCATGTCATATGACATAGGTCTTAGGGGACCAATTGTACATGCCAAATAATGAACACTGAAGGGAAAAGCTTGGGAACAATTAGTTGGTTGAATTTGGTTTGAATAAATAGTTGGTTAATGTCTAAATGGTGATTGGGTTCTGCATCTGCATATGACCAGAGGAAAGAAGCAAGAACAGTGCTCTTCTGTAATGCACCCTCTGGGAGCAGAGGACTAAACAACCTACTGCGTTATGTTTTAATGTGCTCTATCTGTATTAGTCAAAACAATTGGGGATGCCATTCCCAAGTGTTCAGAAATCAGGACATCCTTTATCCTCACACACCCAGCTGGCTTAGAAGTCCTAAGATTCTTAGAAAATACTACCACTATTAATTTGTTTTTAAGCTGTCTAGCTGTATATAAATCTCAATTTTAACTTCCTCTGAAGTAACAAATACATATATATATATATATATTTTTTTTTTAAGGAGTTTAAAATTTATACTTAATATCTGATGGACTTTGATAGATGGAGCTTGGAAAAATAAAATAAAATAAAATAAAAATCCAGGAATTTATCAAGCATTACAAAACTGACAGGTAGAGAGGAGGATCACCCAGCAGCTTCCCTCAGCCTCTGCCAGGACTGAGCTGAGTGCCTGCTTAGCCATGTGCCACTGCAGGTCAGCACGATTATTATCTGTATGTTACAAGATGAGCAAACTGAGTCACTGAGTTAAGATCAGAACACAGCAACTTTGGCTTATTGCTGTATCTGCAGTCTCTTAGACTAGACTAGACTATTACTCTATAATTACATATATAAATAATATTAGACTTTGACACATATCAAAATCATCTCTAGACTTGCTGCTTGGACCTGGATGTGAATTTTACAGTTTGTCCTTATTCTTGTACCAAGCTGAAAGAAAACCCCATGTCTTATGACACGAAAGGTCCAAGTGGTAAAACTGTTGTGCTGTACGCCAAAATTCTCCAAAATGTGCTGAGTTCCTTTTCCAGACCTTTCTCAGAGCCAGATTTTGCATAAGTTACCCTTTGATGCGACAGTGACAGGTACTGTGTAAAAGCCTGAGAAAATCAGAGGAGGGCACAGGGTTTTAGGACACTGCTAAACCTCACAGTTCAAGTAGTTTATACATCTGGCAGAAATAATGGTATGGTGTGCAGAGGGCAAGGCAGAATGTTGGCCCACATTAAGGTTTTTTTTAGGCATATTAAAACCTGGTAGTCTGCCACCAAAATTAGTGGGAGACTTGTACTGTGTGCCCCACTGCGTTCAGAGATCAAAAGAGGCTTTGGGGCTGCTTCAAAAAGGTCCACCCTTCCTCCCCCAAGTCATAATTAGGTTTCTCTCTTTCTCTCTCCTCCAGTTGTGGTTGTTCCCAAATTTGCTGACCTCATGTAATTCCTAATTTGACAAGCTGGCTTTTTTTGGCTATTTTTGTCATAACAAGTTCAAAACAGAACAGCCTGTCTTTAGAAGCCTCCATTCATAGGAATGTTGGGACATTTCACGCAACACAACACCACAGCAGAGGAAACTCAGCTTTGTCTCCATGACAAAATAAATGCTTGCAAAGACAGCAAAACAACAGGAGGGGAAGCTGCTTTCTCTTTGTTCCAAAGAATTTTGCCAAAAGCACAAAAATAAATAAATAAATAAATAAAGCACCTTGGGGAAACAAAAGATGAACTTGTTAATAACAGATAAGTTATTGGCCTTGCATTTCAGCAGAAAACAAAGATTCTTGGATGACTTTTATTTAGATAGCTAAAATATTTCCTCCTAAAAAAAATGTACTGTTTAAGAGTCAACGATTCAATAGCAGGAATTACTAGAATGCTGATATGTTAGAAGTGTTTTCTTTCTTTTTTTTTCTTTTTTTTTTTTTTTTAAGTGGAAAGCGTTGTTTGCTTTGGAATTTGTTTTGAAGGGATTTTTTTTTGGAACAATGAGAGCTGACTGATGTCCTGATTTTTTTCTGCTTTTGTTTTATTTGACTTCACTAATATACTTGTTTCACTTATTTAACACTCATCCTTTTTCCTACATTAGTTGCTTGGTGACTGGTGTTACTTTCCATGTAGCTCAGAGTTCGATAGAATTTTGACTACTACTCTAATACAGACAAAAAAAAATATCTAGAAAATCTGTGGGAACCCATTCACTTCTTCCTTCTCCCCCTCTTGCTGTATCAAAATTAATCAAAAGACTTGAACCAGCCAACAAACATCATGGCAGGAGACACAGCCTTGCTGGGGCAAGGGCTACCTGGGAAATGTCCTGTTTTTCTTGCTAAAATGTACTGGAAAAAAAATAATAATAATAAAAAAATTGCAGCTCATATTTAGGCAAAGACGTAGCTGACTAGAAGAAACTGCATCCATCTTACTGCCCTTTGTCAGCACGCAGACGTCACTGATGAGTCAGGAACTAGAACAGCCATAGAAGCAAAAATCAGCAGTTGTAGCAGTAACAACTTAGCCTTGTTTCAAGTTATGCTAGCTCTGTAGGAAGGATAAAACACAAGGCATGACCAGTGCTGAGCGCCTTTACCCCACTGCAGTTATCCCTGGGAACCTCTAATAGCAGTACAAGCAAATCATGCCGATAAACTGCTATGCTTATGCGGGCACGAAAGCTGTGTGTGGAGCAGACCCGATCCCATCAAAGTAAATATATATGCTAATTGACAAAATACTTAGTAGGATCTTCAGGATAGAGGTAGCTTCTGGGAACCTGGGAATGAATGTTTGAACCTAGCAGGGAAAATAGTGCCTGCGAAGTTCATTTCCATTTCCCCTGCTGGCTCTCATATGGCTCATGGCCCAATGTTCAGCTCTGCTATGAGTAACTCTAAATTACATCTGGTCCCAAATTTAGGCTGTCTTTTTTAAATTATTCCCAGAACATGTGAAGGGAGTGGACTTTATTTAGTCAATTTTTTAAAAAAGAAAAAAAAAAGAAAAAAGAAAAAAGAAAAAAAGGCAAGCTTTATGCAGGCAGTACTTTTACTATCATCTCTTAAGCTTCTGCATCTAGTGGCCCTGCTAGTCTTCTGGGGGGAACCAGCCACCGATACACCCAGAAATGCAATATCTTTGATTGTTTTCCATTTCTGAGAGAGCAGACCATAGGACTTACTGTACGTATTGGAGTTGTACTGCTAAAGATCATGGATGGCATGATATGAACCCATGGCAAACCTGAAACCACAACACTTCCCTTTAACAAATAGTGCAGAGTCTGCTGGATGGCCCTGAAGTTTCCATGGGAATTTTATTGGAACTAAACAGGATGATTCATGTGAAGAAAAATGCAGTTTTCTCTCATATAGTATCTCTTTTTGTGCATTTTTTTGTAGGAAGAATTTGTCTGGTTTAACACTGGCAAGCAAGAGTATTTGGACCTTGTTATTGCTTATGTTCTGGCTCCATTTTTTCCCCTTATCCACTTGTACAAAAGATAAGAACAATAAACAGAAAATAGACCACAGAAGAGGAATGCTGTATTTATCTTGCCACTTAAGTAATACCAATCTGCTGTAATTAAATGATCAATGAACAAAGGGCTGGTTGCATCTATGCAGCAGTGCAAACCCAAATCAGTTCTGTATTGTGTTTTGACACTGAAATCATGCCCAGTTTCTGTTCAATTTCTTCTAGTAAAGTGAACAGATTTTTGTATTATTTCTAATCTGCCTAGACTCACTTGTGATTTTTTTTTTTAAATTCCAAAATGTATTTTACAGTTTGTGAGTCTGTAAATGGAATATAATGCAACCCACTGGTGTCACAAAGCCACAAAATAAGAGACTAAATCCTCTGAAATAAAATTCAGAGTATTATAGTATCCTATTGCTGTAACAGCAGGCTTCTCTCACTGTTTCTTCTGACATTGTTCCAAAACCTGCCAAAACTCATAAATCAGAGGCCATAAGAGCTCTGAAGCTCACTGAAACTGTGGTATGTTTTTTTCTTTGTTTGTTTTGTTTTTTTCTGCTCCCAAGGAAAACATTTCATTAATGTTTTTAACAAATAAGTGTATAATGTAATGGCTGATCCTTTGTTATTCAGTCTCAGACCTGGACCTACTTCTAGCAATACAGCTTATTTCAATAAGCCAGAATTACAGGTCTGGCCTCTTGGAACATACTTAAAACCTGAGAACAGTTTATAACAAGCAGATAGCTTAATCAGAAGCTTTATGACCTTCTGAATGCAACATAAGATGCATCTGCTTGACTGGAAGGGGTTTAAACTGTTTTTTGTTGTTGTTGTTGTTGTTGTTGTTGTTTGTTTGTTTTTGATTTTTCCCTTAATATAGCTGCTAGCATCCTGCTCTAAAAGCAGGAGTGCAACAATAAGACAATGGTAGAAGCTGGCACAGTAAAGAACTGAGCTTAGAGGTGGGACTGATGTGGATACACATTCTAGCTAGCTAGCCCCAGTAAATAGCAAATCTAAGGCAGCAGAAAATTCAGAAAATTTACCAGTAGGACCACTGCGGACACTTATTTAGGAGCTTTCACATCATATCTCCCAGCTGCAGGGTAGAGAATATCCCTGTTAACATAAATTCACATGAAACTTCCTGTTTCTTGGCAAAATATCTGTCTGGAGTCATGTTTTCCTAGAATGTTTTGATTTTCTGTTTGAAAGTTATTTACTAAAGTATTTTGGAAAACTTGCATGGAAAAAAAAATAAATAAGATTTTTGCCAAAAGATCACAATCTGCATCTTTTGATATTTGAAATGAAGTTATCCGTTATTTTGCTAGATTACCGTTTTATCAAAAATGATGTGGCCGCTGCTGACTTTGGTTAGCCCCATGCTTCAGGAGCCAGGGGATCACTGAAGACTTTCAGTTTCCCTGGATAATTTAAAACAAGTCGAGCTCTCATAGCAGGGCAGCTGGAAAGCTTGATCCACTGAGGTTCAAGATACAAAAGGATCTCAGATTTTAAATGTCCATTATTTTAAGGCATTCCTATGAGTCTGCAGGGTCCAATGCACCAATTTTTAATCCTTGAGGTCTCCAGTGCTAGAACAAAGTCACCTAAAATCTTTCCTGTTTGCCATCTGAAAACCTCATCCAAAGTCCATTAAAACTGAAAGGGATTGATTTCATTAACTTCAGACTTTGGGGTAGGATTAGAACCATAAACATACACAAAAGTTTTAGTGCCATAGGAGAAATCCCATCCCTTTGACTTTGGTGCAAACAAAATTTTACCTGACGTGCCAGTGCTGTCCTGAGCAGGAATGTTTTTTTCTGAGTTAGAGCTTAAGTGAACAAATCTCCGACACCAACACTAATGTGTGCCAATTTTAGAAACTTTTAACTTTTTCTCTGAACATTTGTTCCCTAACTCAATCACACATATGTTCTCAGAAAGCAAAAGAGGGATGGGATAGAAGTAGAGCCAAAGGGAATGTGTTCAAAAATTTCAGCAAATATTAACAGAATGTATTTATTTATTTGCAGTTCCTGTCTGTCTCAAGCATTAGCAGCAATAATCAAGAGAAATCTCAAGCACAGCCAGCTCCTGATATCATATCACTAATCGTAGTGTTTATTTTTTCCCATCCTTTCCAGCTCAGATTAATCACAGTAGTATATAGATTTAAAAAGGACTTTATTTTTTTATTTTTATTTTTATTTGCCAACAAAGTAACTACTTAAGACAGTTACATTACCTGTGCTCCATATTGTTCTAGGCTGACTGAAAAGAAAACATGAGTGAGATAATCTTTTAAAGATCACCTCTTAAAATAATGAGAATGCGAAGTTATCTCAGTGGTTCGAGCATGTTGTTTTCATAATTGGATGTTTTGCATACTCCCAGCATTTCAAATATGTTTTTAAGTATAACAGTATATTTTAAAAATCTTTGTCCCTTTTGGTGCCTAACCACTTGCTTAGTCAGTCTTATATTGATTGGTCAGATTGCTGCTTGCAAATTTGTTGTTTAGCCGCATCTGTTATTTTTCATAGATGTTGTTAATCCCCTGTAATTAACTCTTGGGAGGCCTGATTTTCTCAGACTTCAGGCTTTAACAGACCGTTCCTTATCTCACCGGAGGTGCTCAGCGCCAGGCAATTCTGCATCCTAAGAGAGGTACACTGAGTTCAAAGCAGTTTTATTAGCTACGAAACGCTAATTGGATTTGTTGGAACTGATCTTAAATTTGTATATAATCAGATGTGATTAATCTTCTTTCGATACATGCATGTGTGCAGTATCTGAAGACTAATGATAACCTACTCAATGCTATTACAAATAGAAAAGTATTGGTCACCTGAAAGAGGCTTCCTTCTCCCCAGCCTATCCAAATCACCCTTTTCTGTATAAAACAGAATACACTTTTATAGACCAAAAATGGATAGTCTCACCTTACAGATGCATCCATGCATAAAAATAGCTGTTTTGAGTAAGGAATACTTGCTGTAGCTTTATGAGAAGGATTTTTTACTGAACACTGCTCTAAAGAGTTCTTTCTGGATTCATCTTTATAGGAATCATTTTTTATTTACACCAAACCCTGAGAGACCCTCTTGAGTCCAACTCAAGAGATATGGGGGTGCTCAAGAGCCCTGAACTGCCTCTCAAGCCCTCCATGGTCACCTTAAAAGGTGCTAAAATTTTCAAGAAATATCAAAATGCTGATTCCTTATGGGGTAGATAGATTCATTATGGGTAGACCTGCTCAGGTAATGTGGTATGCCACAATAATCCAAGCCTGTGTTGCACATAATGAACATTGTACCTGAGAATTATACTATTATAACTAAAACTTCATTGATCAAGTAGAAGTAGTCTTTAAATCACCACAGCACGTTACTTTGAAAGATAGTGAATCTATATCCTTGCAAAAGGAATCGGTCAGAATTGCTATATAGTGCCAAGTACTAATATTTAATTAGTACTATTAATGTAGTTAGATTAAAAATAGTGTGGAAGATTCTCTGCAGGCATAAACATTCATAGCTTCACTGAGAACCAACAAGTTATACTTGTTCACACCAGTCCAGTGAATTAAATAATTCAATGTAATAAAATATTTCCTACAAAACAGCTTGATGTGAGTACTGTAGAGCACAGCAGAAGCTAGAAAGTGCGTGTAGGGCTCAGCCTCCTACAGACTCTAGTGTGACCTCCACCAGGAATAAAGCCAGCCCCTGCCTCTACTGCCAAGGAAGTCTGCTTTTTGGTAAGACCAGTATTTCAATAAGCTAGACCAGACTTTTTTTTAACCAGAAAGAATCCTCTTTACAGTGATTAGGGAGGAAGCAAACTCCCAAAGGGTGTTTGGAGGGAGATGGTCTTGGACAACTATGACCCAAAGGTCTTGGTCAGTTATGAGCCAAACAACAGTCAGATGCTTTTACACTGAGAGTAAGAGGTTGATAGTCACCAAAAAGGGAATAATAAGAACCAGAAGAGTTGCCTGGGCATACTGAATGAGCCAAAAAGAAATGGCACATACATCTTCTACCTCCCCATCTTCCCTGTCTCCAGTTCTTTGTGTCCTCTTGCTTCAGTGCAGGGTGGATCACAAAAGCCTGCTGTTTCCATTATTTTAATCTACAAACAATTGTACAAGCAAAGGCAAATGTGCAAATGAGCTTTAATTTGGCTGCAATACGCGCTTTCATTTTGGGAAGTTAGGAAATGAACCAGTGTGTTGCAACAGATAGAAGTGGCGCAGGAAGAGAGGCAAGCGCGCACGGCTGGCAGGGTGACTCCCGCTTCTCCACACAGCAAACAAGCCAGGCATGCTGGTGGCATAGTATTTGCAGACGTAAGGCTGCCAGGTATTTGAACGGGGCTTTCTACAGTACCCACTGGCAGATAACAGTGTATTGGTGAAAGTATCAATTTTTTGATGAGGACCCTGTTCTGCCTGACGATATCGTGGCTTTACCATAATGACTGACACCCGAGTTTTCTCACATCTGTGAGGAGCACTCAGGCATTCAAGATTAAAAATAAAAATATCACTCTGGGCAGGATTTTAACATTTTTTGAGAGAGTGTGGGATGATGGGTGGGTGGATTAGATAGTAATCAGTTGAATAAACTCAGCTGAGCTTTGAAAGTTAAACTTCAAGCTATACAGGAAGATTTTCATGGTGGGACATAATAAGTTTAATTGTGCCTAGCATGGTCTGCTTTTATTAAGGTGTACTCATATAAATGCACTTTTAAGCAATCATTTTTATGAAATATCCAAGTGCTTTAAAAACATATACCTAATTTAATAATATGCTTGAAAATTCAAGAGATATCATTGAGAGATAGGGAACTAAGGCACAGGAAGGTCTGTTAGAACAAATGCCACTTTTAGGAATGAAGTGACTGAAATTTGTCTTATTGGTTACTGCCAATGTAGTGGGAAGCATTTCCTTACAAATATAAATGTCATTACAGAACATAAATACCCATTAAAAAACACATAATATTTTGATGTGATAAGGCTTGTTTCCCTTTGTTATACATTTTGCATAGAAGCACACACTGCATTTGTGCATTCAGATGCTTATGCTATACTTAGCAGAATCTTTTATCCTACATTCTTTTTCTGCCTGTCTCTTTCCCCACATAAAGATTCAAAGAAACATCTTTCCATATCGTGAAAAGAAGTAAATAATGATATGCTATCGAGGAAGAAGTGTTCTCCTAGAGGAGACAGTTTCTTTTCAGAAACACTAAAACCAAACCTCTATTGAATTCTTGCTCATAGCTTCATATCATTGCCTTTTTCTTTTTCTTTTCTTTTTTTTTTTTTTTTTTCCTCTGCGTAAAATTGCACATGCTGACACAGAATCATACAATGTGCTTTACAGTTGTACAGTCTGGCATTTATTCCTGAAAACTGAGGAGATTTAATTTCTAATGCAAGTGTTTACAAAAAAGTGATCACAATTTAGTAGGTGACTTCTTAGAAATAATTTATTTTGTTTCACAGGTTTATGGGTCTTGGAACTTCACAAAGTCTACAGTTCATTTCACCACATACATCTGAATTTATTATTGAGGATGCGTCTCTGCTACTGACGCATAATCAGGCTGCGTAAATGTTCTAGTGGAAACAAAATATTCCAGGAATCTTAAACATTCAGTAGAAAGATAGGGTAAAAGAGCTTTACTAATACCAGTGGAAGAGTGTGGTACAGTAAGCATTTCCAGTAAAATAAAAATATGTTTATGCTAACTGCAAACTATGCATTTTCCTTAATAGCACATCCTTTCTTAAGCCCAGTGGAAAACCAGGCAATGTTTTAAGTTTGCCAGATGTGGCAGGTCTTTACTAAATGTTGCATTGCACTGTTACAAGCCCTTGCTTGTGTTAACTTGTTGTGTTTGAAAGCAAATTTGCAAGCAAGTGGAACTTGTATCCCTATCTGTCAATAATTCCTCATCACACTCAACAAAAAGTCACTGCTTTCCTTTTTCCCCGCCCCCTGAATGTGAAATTGCAGTAAATCAGTCAACAGCACTGTTTAGCATATAAAGCAGAAAACTTCAAAGCAAAGCAGCCTTTTCTCTCCACCTATGAAATTCCAGACCATGCTCCTAAATTCAGGGAAATCTACTCGTCCTTTCTACTTACAATTCAGAAAGCCTTGGTGATGCATATTAAAGGGCTGCTGTCAGCTTACATTGTTTAAAAATGGACTGATTAAAAAAACATTTGGGTAAAGCACCCTTTATATACTGTGTGAGAAATGTACTCATCTGGTAGTGCTGCTCTCTTGCAGCCCACAGAAGACTGAATTATACTGGCTGACAATCCATATATTTAAGATATATATATCTTAAATATATTTTTATAGTTTGACTTTAGGAATGCTGTTTCAACATTTTATCCCCTTTTGCTAGGACTTTCCTTAACATTTATTCAAAAGAAGCATAGACTTACTCAGTCCCACTCCTTGTCTTTCCGTGTACCCGTCTGTCTCGTACTGAATCTCTAACTTTGTAGATAGCTCTAGCTTTATAGCTTTGAATCACTAGTAAAATGACTTTTTCCTCCAAAGTGCAGAGGAAGTCTTGCCCATGTTTTTACAGTACATTATATTCATCTTCATCTTGCATAACATGATGTTACATTGAGGTCCTATTTCTCATCCAACCACAAAAGAAACAAACAAAACTCTTATCCAGTTTAAATGATACTTTCACATCAGTACATTTGACAGTTATACTGTATGTTTTCTCCAGCAATAGAGCTGGCAAGACATTCCAACTGCTTTTCCACCTCCTTCCCTCCACCCTTTCCCACCATTGCCGCACTTCTCCACTCTGTAATTTATATAGATAAAAAATGTCTATAAGCTTGTGTTGTAACCCAGATCATCCAAATTACCCAGTAAAGTGAATTTCTTCCCTGAAGCAAACATATCCTCAAACCACAGCTTGAGAATCCTCCCCCGTCCCCACTGCTAACCATCCCGATAGCTAAGGAGGACACAGTCCTTACCAAATTAAAAGATGGCTATTTTCTGCTGCTGAAATTAATTTCTTTACATGGAATCAGCATGAGGTCTGTGCAACTGCTGAACCCTGATTATATTAGATTTCTTCACTCTTATTTTAACCAGTTAATTATCATGAACAATTTCCCTCCTGCTTCATTGTGTGTGTTTAAGAGGTGCAGGAAGTAAAGGTAACAAGAATTCCTGCCATTGCACTGCAGGCTTCTGCTGGAGAACTGCTTAAATCTGGGCTTTATGTCTACATTACATTAACAAACCTCACATTTGGATGCATTGCCCTTTCCCAGGATCTTGTATGTAGCTTTCCATCTGCCTGATCCACATTCACTGAAATCAAAAGAAAAACTCCTGTTGACCTCAGTC
>CM021784.1:9043554-9103798 GCA_011076525.1 Nettapus auritus
AAAAAAAAAAAAAAAAAAAAAAAAAAAAAAAAAAAAAAGAGGAATAATCATTACACTAGGGACCTAGAAGAATATGCTTCAATATGTCTTATTTTGACTAAATAAATAAATAAATAAATAAAGTATTTTATTAAAAATAACAGCCTGAAAATCAGAGGTTTAACAGGGGCTGTGCTCTTTCACTAACATACCTAATAAACTCAGCATGGTTCAACCTTTGCATGTACTTATTCATAACAAGTACAACAATGTTAATCTTGGCTATCAATGCAAACAATTCCTACCTGCTACTCACAGGACTGCACACAGAACTTGTTTCTGAACAGCATCTAAATTAGTTGGATGCTGAAAGCCATAAATGAGAAATTCAGAATTATTAGAGTCAAGCAACACAGATATGTTTGTGTATTTGTTTGTGAAAGTGAGCTTCAACAAGGGTAAATGACGCTGGGCTTAGGGAATTAGGGACATCACCAAATCTCTAAGTAGGTAGTACGATGTAGCAGTTAGACCAGTCTAACAAACTACTCTTTTTCATGCCAGTTAGCCATTAGGCTAGCTTAACCGTAATGTTAAATTGCACTTTACTTACTGCATATTTTAGCCTATACAACACAATGGGAAATCAAGATAGTAGATAACATGCAGTTATAACAGCACTGCTTCAAGTTCAGACCATACAAGTGCCTGAAGACCACGTTTCAGAGCTTTCGGGTTATCAGTACCTGAATTAACTAATTGAAGTGAGGGTTAGATATGTCAACACAGCCTGCAATCATGCCTCCAATTGCAATATAGACACAGGCTGTGGGCTGATGTTCAGAGCAGATACAGGTACTGTAGCAGTTTAAGAAGTTACTGCCTCCAGCTGTTTGCCACTGCCCAGCGTGTGAGGTTCCCACCTTCCCAGCAAGGCAGGGGAGCACGGGTGCAGGTGCCTCAGCACCTCAGTGCTGGGTAGCCTCCAGTGGAGTCTGTTTCCCTGCTGGAGGACAGACAGACCTCCACGCTTCGGTGTGCCCGGTTAAAGATGCGTATATTTCATTAAACTAATTTTAGCTGTGGGAGCATATTCTTAAATGACTGCAGTGATATCTGTTATTGAGCCATAGCACTAGTACCAACAGAGCCTGGGAGAACACTTCGTTTATTGGGATTCGCAGTAATGGTGGTGGCAGCTGTTATACAAAATATACCAGAGGAGTCTGGTTTCAAAATTCACCAGACCAAATAAGTCCAAGAGTTCAGAATCTTATCTTTGATGAAAAAGAGCTGCCTAGTGATTCACTCCATTGTCATTCTGCAAAATGTTGCTCTTGGTACATATCTGTGTGGAGGAAGACACAAACTGCTCAGTGACTCATCCTGTCTGTAAAGAAAGGTGAGTACAGCTCTTGTGTGTCTGTCTGTGACTGTGTGTGCAATACAGACTTCAGCAATACTTACTGACAGAGACATTTTAACCAAAAAAATATTGTATTTTCAATACACTACACCCTATTGCCTAACCAGTTGTATAATTTCATAAGCTAAAATCTGTTTGTAATCAAGTACTTCTGCTCTATCCATTGATCTTCTTAAAATAATCTTGTGTATGTTTTAAAAGAACTCTGAATTATTCTTCCTTCCACCACATTAAAAAGGTACATGAAATTTTATTTGCTATCCTACTGTCTTGGTAGTCTTTAATAAACCATAAATATTTGCTTTAGCAGATGGTGATGTTTTATCCTTCATCATAGATCCTTAAATAGGTTAAGATGATGTTGTCAAACCCAAGGGAATTAAAGAACAAGTCAGACACACAGTAAACCTTATGGTCTGTGACAAATCAATACCTTTCGTAATCTCCATAAACATAGGGATTTCTACTATAAAAAGCTAATACTGGGAATTCCTGGTCTCCCTTCTGATTTTGATGCTGAACTACTAGGACAAGGTCTTGATTATCTCTCATTTTGTCATTTCTTGTTTGTACAAGGAAATTGGTTATGAAGCAGCTCCTGTGCACTAAGCTAACAGGATGCTACCACCCTACACTTATGTCCTAAAGCTGATCTGACATGTGGGTCCAGACCACTGTCTGCTTCTGAGCAGTGCTCCATCCCAGAGAAATCCAAATCAGAGTCATAAAACTTGCTGCTCCCTCATCCTGAGAAAGTCTTAGCCACAAAGTCATTTGTTATTCTGTGAGTGGTGCCATCTTATTAGACAGCATACGTTCATTGGCCGTCTGGTCTGCCCCCCTCTCCAGTTGGTTCACAAAGTTCCTACGTGCAGTGCAAGTATTTTGCCATCAGTATCCCATTCTCTTTGACCAACCTGAGTCAGACCTACAGCCTGTGCTTTTTTTCTATGTCATCCTCAAATTGAAACATTTACTCTGCATTGTAGTTGATTGCAGTGGCTATTAACTATTACGATCTGGATTAAATGCAGAAGCCAAATCAGCATGAGTAACTCTTTCCACCTGGGATAAACCATCTGCATTACCTAAGAAGGCAGTTTCAGTGGCTTCAGTTTCAGTGCAGCATCCAGGATGACAAGTTCATTTTTCTTAAACCACAGGTCCACACACTACTTCTGCTCTTTTAAATATCAAGAAGAAGGCAGTTCACAAAGCTGTTGCCAAGTGAAACAAAGCAAACCTTTCCCATGAGAGCAAACCAAAGGTAAAAAAACAAAACAAAACAAAAAACAAAAAGCAAACAAAAAAAAACATATATCTATAAATATATTTTTTTTGTTATTTAAAAAAACTTTTACCAGGTATGCTACATTAGCCTTTGGACTGCTCTTCCCAAACCTCCAGGTTAGGTGTTCCCAGGATTAAAAAAAAAAAAAAGAAAAAAAGAAAAAAGAAATAGTTGAAATCATCGTTCAATATTTTAAAGATGATAACTAAAATCATGCCTAAGGACTGTAAATCAAAGACAGATTCCCATTCCCCTCACCTAATCCTTCTCAGAAATGGGAGAGAAAAATCTGATGGTGGGTGGGCAGTAAGGACCAAACCAGAACCATATTTTCTTACTTTGTTGGATAAATGCCAAAAACTTTTGATTGAGCAGCTCAGTGCTTTGCAAGACCCTCAGTCATATGCTTCCTCACCCATCTGCCAGCAAAGTTCCAACAGCCTTAAACTGCTGAGTGCCATCAAATTAATTCAGCCTGGCAAACCCAGCCCTGTAGGATGATAAGTAGAGGTGAAAAATAAAATAAAATAAAATTCCCTCATTTTTAGGAGTAAATGCTTATCAATCATTCAAAACTCTGAATGATAAAATACATTTTGATCTAATAGTCGAATGAAAATAACCCCGACAGATCTGATCTTCTCAGAAGGGTAATAATGGGGCAGCCACTCATGAGGTACAGTTTGGAAATAGTTACTGTTGGTAGAATTGTACCAAGATAAAACCTTGCCCACATGCACAATCCAACAGGCACTGGTACATGGTAAGACCCACTCCTGCGCAGGGGCTGAGAGCATCCCCAGGGATGGAAGTGATGGAGAGGTGTGAGTGCCTCGGCTGCCCTGGTCAAACCTGGTTGTAGCTGTGGATTACAGCCCTAAATCTTTGGAAAGCTGGAGCAATAAAATATATCAATTCTTGGTTCGATGTATGTGTCTGACACTGGCCATCAGCAGTGACACACAAAATCAACCAGTTTATTACTTAGACTTCCCCCACGCCCTGTAAGCAAGAGAACTTTGAAGTAATTTGCTCACAGGCAATATTATCTTTAAAGTCTGCTCTGAACTCAACTCATTCCTGTTCTGTTCCTATGTGAACACTTTAAATACAGCATATAGGTCTCACTCTCCCCTCCCCAAAGTGACAAATAGTAATGATGGCTTGTGAAATCCAATTTTGCATTTTACTTCAAAGTGTTTTATTTCATAAGCTCCTGAAGCTTTTTGTATTGATCCCAGTTAAGGTCATCTATCTGCCAGTTTCTACTAGCCTTTTCTTCACTGCTGACTGTGGCAGGTCTGCCACCGAAGAAAATATGAAACCTGACAAATGGAAACATCCAGAGAACTTCTGAAAAAGTGTATATGTCTATGTTCTGCGGAGAAAGACATAAATCCAAGTTTATACAGTGATACATTTTAGGTATGTAGAGACAGCTAAAATGCACCCAATATAGACAGGACCAAAATGAATGTACATTCTATTATATATTTCTCACAAAACAAGCTTATATACATTTTACAGATGATACAGTTTAGACACATGAAAATATAAATAGATATGAAGCAAAAAAATATATAAAAATTGAATTCAAGCAAGCAAAATTTAAAGTCTTAGACATGTATGTCCCAAGAATATCTGTCAGGATATAGAAAAAAAATTAAATCTTTATATAAATTATTACCAGTGCTACTGAAGGACCATACCAAATTGTTCTGACTTCCCAACAAATCAGAATAAAATGCCTTTTGAACTAGATGGCAATCCATTGAATTGGAATTATAAATTAGGGCTACAATTGCCATGCCTGGCAGAGATTCAAACCCTGTAAAGTCACCTTCTGAAACTGGGCACGACCTCTGATTTCTAAGTGAAAGGTGCAACGATTTGGGCTGCTTCTTTTGGTTTTTCTCATGTGTCACAAGAGCTCCAGAGGGAAACTGGAAAGGCAGACAGACTTCCAGCACACCGATTTGCTGATGTCCTACTGCTGGTAGGAAATGAGCTTGTTGTAAAACTGCCCCACATGGGTCAGCAAGGCAAGGCTATGGCACTGCCATGAGAGATTAAACCTGATCCCTTCCAACACAAGGAGCTGAGCTCTGGGGTGCTGGTTCACATCTCATCCCTGTGACTGCACGAACACACAGTTGCCTGTTAGAGCTCTGTCTTTTTTTTTTTTTCTTTTTTTTCTTTCCATTGGGAAGACAGGAAATGAGAAAGACAAGCAGCAAAAGTCATGCACACAAAAGAGCCTATTTCAGCCCCCTCCTACGCTGGCTCCTCAGCTTTTTAGTAACCCTACTGCCAAGTTAGTTTTAAAACACTTTCTGCTACTTCAGTTTCCTAACAAATACTCATGAAGCGGTGTGAATGGGACCAAAACACCACCATTCAGACCAATGATGTGTCTTTCAGTTTGTCTAGACATGATGCGTATTGCAGCTATGCTCAGCAACTGCTCAGTGCAAATCACATTACTGGGAATATCTGTGAACTAGGGACTTTCTCAAATGCTAGCAGTAGCTGAAATTATGCTGGGGTTTGATAATTGGGGGCCTGAAAGCAGGAAGTTCATCTTAAACCTGAAAGATGAGACTCAGTGTAATTACTATGTTGTGGCTGAAAAGGCTGTAGAGAAGAGATATTGGTTGGATCTTAAGAGGAGAGGAAGGTAATTAGAGAGCAAAGTGCAGCAGGTGGGAGAAAGTGTTATGGTCTTCATAAGCCAGTGACGGGAAGCTCGCATGCGGGAGAGCACCCCACTAGGGCAAGGAAGAAGTTTACACTCTGCATGAAAATATATTATTACCAAATTATATGATGAGATTAGGTGCTTGCTTTTTATCGGAGAGCTCTTCAAGTTCTGCCCCTACTATTTGTAACATCTTCTCAATGCCTTGTTTTAAACTCAGCCTCTGTGGGATACATCAAATATAAATAGAATTACCTCAGAAATGAAAGAGTCTCTATTTGTGTAATATTTGTAGCTGTTTGAAATACTTTTTATGTCTGTGCTTCTTTGAATCTAACTTGACACGGCAGTTACTAAGAGTAGCATTTAAATGACTAAAGCATTTGCAAAAGAGACTGCATGAATCTCCATTTCTTTAGACAAAACAACAGCATAAGCTTCACAAGTGTTGGAACATCTAAACTGGAATTTCTGTCCTAAAAAGTGCAATTATTTCCTGCTAATTTGTAAAAGAGGTTTTCTAAGGAAAAGTCCTTTGCAAAAGGTTCTCAAATAACAAAGTCACTGATCTCTGCTGGATTATTCTTTTTGCTGCAGTCTGTTACACTAAACACACACTCCCAGACAGGTTATGCAGCTCTAGGGGCTCCCCTATTTAAATATTCTCTGCCTGCAGTTGATATTTCTCTGCTTTTAAAGTGTTGTAATGCTGCATTCTTTCAAGATCACTCAGAGTTGAATCATACTTACACTGTATCACTTTAATAACAACAACAAAAAGCCTAATTACAAAATAAGTTGGTTTTTCTTTTCTTCCCATTTTATCTGAGAAAAACAACAGAAATGGAAGGATAAATTCAGTATATTAAGATAATGTTATGCCATTTTTTAAAATGCAACCTAACCCTCTGTATCATATTTCACAAAGGAAAATAATCCATTGTCTTCCCAAAGACAATGGCTCTGACTTTACCTTCTTGTACAGCAGAAGGAACAGCAATCCCAAAATTATTCTAAATGTTCCACATGCCTATTCCTCCAAGTTACAAGAGCAAAACAAAGACAGAGAAGCACACTCTGACCCTTCTAAAAACATCAAAGTGTCAAAATATCAGTCTTGAATCTTCCCTACAATCCAGCCCGTGGTGATTATATTACAGTGCAGATGATTATTCATAATCTGCACTGAAACTACAAATTATTTATTGATTTTTCTCTAATATCATCAACTTCTAAAGAATAATTACTGGTGTAATAGTTAGCCAAGTTGTTATGAGAATTGTAAGCCCTTTTGGTTAATGCATGGCATATGTCTGAGGCATTCAGCTAATTCACATATCTGTCTGCACTATTAATAGAGAAGGTTACATGCCAATTATCCAGGGTTCAATCAGCCTGTTAGGATACAATAGCTGCAGTGTTCACACACTTGATGTGCCACATTCCTCACAGACATTATAAGCAGCTGGTCCAGATAAGACCACTGGGGCTTTAATATGTAGGAATCACTCCTTAGTCCAACCTGGATTGCGATTTTTTTATTGTTACATTGACTGAGGTTCCTTTGTTACCTCTAATCTCCTTTTTTTAAATTTATTTATTTTATTTTTTTTATTATTTTTAGATTCAGCAGTATTGAAGTCAACAGACATTTCCCTCCTGTTAGGAGGGAAAACAGACCATTGTAAATGGCTGTAGTGAACCCGTAGACACAATAGATTCTGGAGTTCTCCAAATTCCCCCAAAACTAACAGCATTCTTCTGTCGTGGGGAGGCACGTTAATAACTCCCGTATCACCCGAATCTGCAGAAGGAGCATATTGAAAAGACCGTTCTGTACTAAGCAATTTATCACATTTAATTATTTTGCCTGCTTTACTTAAAATCCCAAAATAAAAGTAAAAAAATAAATAAACATTAAATTAGGATGTTGCAATTTCTCCAGCATTGTGTATTGCATAATTCTGGGGATAGTAACTTTGGAAGAGGTATTCTCCATTTATTTAATTTAGCTAAAGGTAAGGAACAGAATGCAAACAGCCAATTTAGAGTGCCACGTTAGTGAAGCCACTGTGAGCTCGATTGGGGATTTCACCACATGAAAACCAGACATTCATCTGTTCCCATGGAGATATTCCTTCTCCCAGTCAATCAGGGAGCTGTTCAGGTCAAACAATAGGCAGTGGTTCCTTTTCTCATCTTACAAATAGATACCCCCTCCCTCCTCCTCCTTCTATTTACGGGTATTCTTGGTAACATTTAAACACCTACGAAGAAGCAATTATATTTTCAAATGATTAGAAAAAAATGTTTGCTGAGATTTTTCAATCTTATAGAAAATTTATAGAGGTATGAATTAAAAAAACATGTAGACCATGTTGGACGTTTGCACCCTAAACTTACATGTAGCCTGAACTTTTTTTCAACAATATTTGTATGAAGATAAAATTAAGTTTCACAGGACGTGAATGTAACTAGTTGCCAGGCCATTCTAAAAATGTGTGAAAGAGTCGGAGATAATTACATGTAGCTTTTCAATTGTTGGAACACAACAAAAAGAAAGACAGCATAGAATAATTCTGCGAAAAATGCAAACTGTGATTACTTACAGAGCCAGTATCTATTTCCTAAATATGAAAAGGAAGGAAGGAAGGAAAGAAAGAAGGAAGGAAAGAAAGCAGTTGTACAACACAAGAGAAAATGGAAACAATGATTTTAACAATGCTGCTCCTGATGAGGTGTTTAGGGCAGGCCAAGTGACACCAATCAGAGCAGATGAGTTGGATGCTTCCTTACTTGGTCAATATAAAAGTGTTTTTTTTCCTTACTTCTGTGCCATTTTTTTTTTTTTTTCCTCCACCACTCTGTATAATTGTATAAACACACATATAATTTATTTAAAATGTTTAAATCCACAATTTTATATCTTATTACGTAGGAAACAACAGGTTCCTATAGTATTTCTACAAGCGTATTTTCTACAGTATTTCTACTCTTTAAAAAAATGTTACCTTAAAGATTATCAGGGATTAAATTTTCCTCTCTCAAAATGCATCTTTGTTATTGAGCTTTGCAAATGTCCTAACAGGGGAGCACACATAGTGACTCCATTGAGGAAGAGCACTCCTGAAACCAAATTTTAAACACCCTCCTCCCCCTTGCTGATAACTTCAGAACATGTAGACCATTTTCAGAAGAGCTGCTGAAATTTCTTAATTAATGTCTTGATTAATTCATCACAGTCATGATTAATCCCATGTTTTATTTTTATGCAAATATCTTGGCAGAGGAGAGAGCACCCAAAACAAGGCAAGGGCAGGTAAAATTTCATTGTTATTTAACCAGCAGATACCTAAGCAGCACATAACCTCCACACAGCCTGAATGTGGTGTTTTCTGCCCAGCCAGCCGGCAAAATAACGACAGATATGGAAAGAGAAGGTGCATTGCAATTGGATGCAGAGCTTATTTCACAGAGTGGGAATCAGAATAAACTCGTGATGTTGGCAAGACAGAAGGATATGAGGATATTTTTGTTATCTGCAGGTTCATGCTGTGCTTGGGACTATATTATAGCACAAATGCATAGGAAACTTAGGTTCACTAGATCTCAGAAAAAAACAAAGAGTTTGCTCAGAAGCCTGAAAAGCAGTCGCAGAGCTTTGCATGTGTGTGTAAAGTTTGTGTGTGTAAAAGTTAAATGCCCAGATACCGCCACCCTGCTACCTGTCTCAGCAGCCATGCCTGTGTCACGGCAGCACCAGCACTCCATCACTTGCTGAATATGAAGGTACACGGGGACTGCCCAACTCAAGGAAAACCAGCAGTGGCTGCAAAGATCCTGCACGGCTGTCCTCTGGGGTCTTCCTCAAACACCATCCCCACTGCAAGGCAGCAGCATATGCTCAGCTGGGCCGCGGCTCCTCAACCTCTCGCTGTGGTGTTGGGCTGCCCCTTGTCTTGGTCACTAATTGTCTCCTGCTCTTAGAGGCTAAACTCTTTAGGAAGAGCCAGTACACAATGCCTGCTTTATGAGGGATTCATAGAGGGCCTCTCGGCATTACTGTATTACAGATGCTAAATGAAGGTAAGCGGGATGTGCGGAGATGCCAGCTATCCCTTACAGCGTATGCCAGCATCCTCCCATGCAGCTGTATAGGGTTTCAAAGGGCATTAACCAAACTAGAAATGCTTTTAAATCAAATCCTAAAGTGCTATTTTCCAACATGCTCTCTTAAGAAAATGCTCGGAAATAAATCTCACTGCATAGAGAGAAGATTTTTGTTCAAATGAAATCATTAAGAGATCTTGAAAAATGATTCACACTCAGCTCACCGAATAAGAACAGAACAGGAAACTGCGAGTGACACTGGTAGGTTGGATTGTGCGATTAAGTAACTACCCTCTTCTTTAATGAAGTCACTCAAGTACAACCAAACAGTAAAGCAGTAAAGTCAATAGAGTTAAACTCTTAACTTTAAACAAGCCCGGCCAGTTATACAGCTTCTCAGAAAAACTGCATTTACGTCCCTGCACGGAGAGATTTCAGCTCTCTGAACGACTGGGATAGGACAAAGAAACGTGCTTGATGAAACTGGTCGTGGACGAACTGTGTAAATAAACTGAGAGGGGGATAAATTATAAAATCAAAGATAGTTAATAAACAAACAAAATTCAATTTCACACTACAAATGTAACTTGGTATTAACTACCCTTTGTGCCGTTTAGCAAGAGCACAGTGACTACCTCTTGTCAGTGATTTCTCACCTATTGAAAGAAACATTTGCAAGTGACTTACCCTTTGAAACACACAATCCTTCTGAAAAGGGACTGATGGGCTGGCACCTGTCGTTAAAACTCTTTTATCTATTGAATAAGGCTTGACTGAATTAACCGTTTTAAAGAGCTCTCTGTTTTCACATACTGTAGTTAACCCATTAAAGGAACAATTTTATCACTCATGACTCTCCCTCTACAGTTTTTTTTGTTTGTTTGTTTGTTTTTAAAATCTTTCCTCCCCAGTTGGAAGAAACAGTCCTGCACGAAAACAAACTACTTCCCATAAATGCTTAGCAATGCTGAGGTCTCTGTTACATCCTACATCAGCTTATTCAAACTGAATAGTGAGTAATTTTGGGTCACATATTCCTCTTGTGTCTTGATGTAAAGCTAAGAAATTATATCACGACCTTTCATAACAGAAGTGTGGTAAACAGACACCATGTCTGGCTTCACTGTCTGCAACTCCAGGGATATAAGTGAAAACTCAGATAAATATGTGTATGTAAATGTACACATACAATAGAGAAGATTATTTTAGATGATATTTTATACTAAGGTTAAATATCATTATAAACACAGACAATGTAGTCATGAGTCTTATTTCCTTTTACTTCTTTCATGAAATATTTCAAGTACTGCGTAGGTTTACAGACAGCAGAAACTGTTTAACTGGCTACAGCAAAGCAGGAGGATCTGACAAGCATGAAAAGGAAGTTGCACGTCCCATTAAAAATGAGCTTGAAATGTCTGTAGTATTAATAGACAACAGAAAAAGGGAAAGTAGCAAAAAAATATTACCTGGAAAAAAAAAAATCAAACTAAAAGCAAAACTTTGAAAGAGCTAGGTCCTCGATTTAGGGCTATAGCTAATAAAAAGAAAAGGAAACCAGTGGACTAATTGATCGTAGAAGCAACCTGAACCCTTGTTAGGGATTTTATGATTACAAAAGAAACTGGAGGGAACTCAGGCACAAATAATCAGTACCAAGAAACAGGTCTGAGCTGGAAATCTGCAGAGAAACCCTGATTCCACTTAAATAAATAGGAACATACCTATTTCTTTCACTAGGACCGAGATCTCAGCCTAGGTGCTGGACTAATTTCTGTACTTCCTGAAGATTTACTACCCCAGCATAGGAAAAACTTAAATGATTGTTTGACTCAAGCTGAACTGGTGGAAGTTGTAATATTCAACAGAAAACATCAATTTAATAGAAGGAAATAGGCACCATCATCAGAGGGAGCATGCTGGGTTTTGCCAGGTGCAGTATCTTAAGCTGTTGATGATGCCCTGACCTAAAAGTACAACTGCATAGGAAGAGTGGGTTCCCAGTCTTTCCTGTGCTCAGGGCATCCAGACCCCAAAAGAAATGAGCAAGAGTGAAATCAGCAGCCAGCAGAACACATCTGTCCTTTTTACATAATATTTGCACTTTTATATTGCCCTGCTGCAGCAGATTAGTTGCAGGAGTGTGGGATGCATGCATTAGTAGAATGATGAAGTGGGGGGCTGAACTGTAGAGGCCCCAACCCACACACCACCAGTGATTCATATGAATTAATTCCTGTATTCAGATTTTCTGATTTTTACTACTCCATTGTCTAGGAAATTCTGGGGAAATCCTAATCCTCTGATATCAGAAGATTTTGGAAGAAATCTTTGGAAGAAGTTCTTTACTAAAGTGAGGAACTGGCATAGGCTGCCCAGAGGAACTGTGGATGCTCCATCCCTGGAGGTGTAAAAGGCCACTCTGAATGGGGCTCTGGGCAGCCTGGGCTGGTGGGAGGTGTCCCTGCCCAGGGCAGGGGGCAGGAATTAAATGAGTTTTAAGGTCCCTTCCAACCAAAACCTTTTTATGATTCCATATAACCAATGCCAGGTAGTTCTTAGGAAATCCAGCAGTGAATTGAGACCTCATGAGAGTCTTAACACAGACGGAAAGTCCTGTCCTAGAGGGACCACGGTTCAGAGAATCCAGGGGCTCTAAATATTAAACAACTTACTATGATGTGATTTCTTCAGGAGTGAAGAAAATAGCACCTACAGGACAAATCGTATGGTAAGTGTGCTTTCCAGTGACTTGAGGCTTTACAGATCACAGTTTCTTCAGTGTGGAGATTTCACTGACCACGCTGAGATGTTGAGGAGTCTCAGGCTGAGTAACAGAAATGTGCCCTGAAATGAGAAAATGGGGCTGACAGACACCTTATTCACACGCTGCTCTGCTGTCTGTGCAACCTCTAACTTTAGAAATGATCCAAACAATACTATGAACAGTAGAGGCGTGGTGAAGAAGTATGATGGGGACTACAGCCCATGGACAAACAGACCTGATGGGTGCTCTTGGTTTAGAAGAAAAGTAAACAAAATGGCCATAAAACGGCCATAGAACTTGCACGTCCTACATGTTTATCTAAGCATAACTGCTCTGTGGAACAACCAAAACACAGTGTATGCAGGAAATAAAGCTGTCTAACAGGATGTTATCAGAAGGAAATAAAATAACTCAGTTTCTCAGCTATGCTTATAGCTAGTTACTATTCATTTTCCTGAGTATACACAACTGAGTTCTTTAACACGGCACTTAAGCAGAATGCTGTGACACACTCATTGATTTGCTTTCAGGCAAAAAGGTAGTAAGTCTATTAGATGACTAATTAGTACATTTAATTATAAAGCAAGCTGATTGCAGTAAGAGTGTACTCGCCCCAAAATATATTGAATGATAACAAATGATATCCACCAACTCTTTAAACTCAGATAATAAAGAAACCAAGGATATTACACAGCAACAAAACAAACAGAACCCAAAGAGCTCCTCATTTCCTCTGAGGCCCTGGCCCGCTATTTGGAAATGTGAAAAAAATGTATTTCTAAGATGAATGACTTTTGTTACTGGAGCAGGAGGACATGGTTATATGACCACTACGAGCATGAGAAGAGAAAGAAGCAGTGCTGACATGTGCTGATTTTCATCACATGCATGAAAGTGATTCTTGTAAATACACTTGCATGAAGAAATTAATACCACCTCAGATATGTCACTGATTGGAGTCTCATATCTGAAGCCTGAGAGTTACACCAAGGGACTTTTTATTCTAATTATTTTCTCACCTCATAATTGTAGTTTTTGTTTAAAATAATAATAATAAAAGAAAGATTGCTCTTCTGCTGAATTTTCTCAAGCTGACTCTCCACTGATCAGTGATCGTTTGGAAGTCTGTTTTATATTCAGCTGTTCTGTGGAGTGTTTATTTTGTTGTTGTTGTTGTTTGTTTGTTTGTTTTCTTTGTTTGTTTTCTAACTTGCACACCTGAAACTCTGTCAGTCAATAAGCTGACACACCAGCCCTGACTCAGCCCTCAAGCATGTCAGTGTGTCTTGGGTGTGACTCCACTGAAGTCAATCCAGTATAAAATTCAACCAAAAGTGTGTGAAGGGGACTGTGAGTGCCTGATGTGGCCAGCTAAGGTCACAAAATGGCCACCAGCCCATTCAGGAGGTTCTCTCCATGGCTTTAGGTGGGGCAGGGGGGTGCACAGCCCCTAAGCCAAGCAGAAGCGTCCTCTACCTCTCTGAGATACAGGGCACTGCGAGGAGCCGAGCTTGCATGTCATCACTACACACCTAAGAGAAACTAACAGAGAGCAACAAAGCCTGCTAAGTTAAAAAAAAAAAAGAAAAAGAAAACAAACAAACAAACAAACAAAAAACAACAACAACAACAAAAACTGTAAAAGGTCAGGGACAGAGAAAACGCAAATCTGCCAAGTCCTGCTTGCCTGGTGGCAGACACCCTCAGTTTTTGGTTTCATCTTTAGGCAGCTGTAAAAAACAAGCCCCCTCCCTCCTCCTGCCTCCCGATGAAGGCGTTTTCTGTGCCTTTTGCTGGGACATTCAGGATCTTCCTCATTCCCAGCACTGCAGCGGGATGCCCCGGAGAAGCGGGATCCAATTAAGGTGGGGCCCAGCCTTACCCAGAACATTGGCTTCATGGGAGAGGCAATGACACTATCAAGCTCTTGCAAAATAATTAAGGAAACTGTTGTTAATATGAGAGGCCACTCCTGGCTGTCAGGGGAAAAAAAAAAAAAAAAAAAAAGGCAACTTTCTTAACAGCACAAGAAATAGGAAGGTTATTTTAGTTTAGACATGCCAGTGTAAAACGTGCCAGTGTAAAACTGTAACCATTTTAACTTAGACTTGCTTTGAAGGACATAGAAACAAAATAGGATCACAACTTTTCATGAAATTGTAGCCTAAATTGTTCCTGTTTTCTGGTCTGCTGTTGCTCAGGCCCCTGAAAATTTGACACCAGAAACAACTCTCGAGAATACAGCTTTCTACTTATAGAAAGGCTATATATGTTCCCCACAGAGAGCTGAACCTAAAGCTGAGAGCATGCTCTATATTGCTATTAGATTGTCATCAGTGCTTGCGCTGGGAACTGGAATAGGAAGACTATGCCAATTTTTTTTTTTTCTTTTTTATTTAATAAAACCCAGTGAACCATGTGCTTAAAGTTAAGCACATGTTTAAAGTGCTTAAGGAAATAGAAATGGCTTAACGTATGTCTTTGGAGGGACAGAGTTGATAAGACAGATTACAGTTTTACCACAGAACTGACACAAAAATGGATTCAAAACCTCTTTTGAACTAAAACCAGCTATAATACAATCTTTGTCTACACCAAAGACTTCTGGCTTAGTAACCAGCAGACTGGATTTTTATTACATAAATTTCCCCCAGAAATGTTAACTGTGCCCTCATACCATTTTCGTTAGCTCTTCTGAAAACAAATCATAAAGTCTTATTTATATGGTTCTGACATTCTTGGTACAGCCCAAGCACTGAATTTGAACCACTCCAGTTATATTAACGTAACTTCATTGATGACTAGTCATTTTGGAAAACAGACAGCCAAGCAAGTACAGTTGTGTAAGAGTAATTCAGTAAACGAGACAAATTGCCCATGTAGGCAAGCCCGCGTGACTTTTAGTCCTGGCATATAAACTCCTAGGGCTGGCCAACAGGGTTTCTGGGGGAAAGCACTTGGCTTTTCCTTTTGTCTTTTTACAGTGTCTAGCTCCAAACCTCCTGATCATGATTGCACAGATTATTTAATACGAATGCTTCTATTATTAATCGGGAAGTTACAGCTAGTCCTAGCACAGTCATTGCCTCCACTGCAGCCTAACAGCAGCCCTACAGAGCCAGTGCAGTCCCAAGGGACAGCACTGAATGTGTCCATGTGGAATTACTCAAAATGGGGCATCAATGGAGCACCAGTATAAGAGGACCCATCTATTTAGGGCACAGCTGTCTTCTCCTCTAGTTGTCCTCCCAAAGGATTAACAGAGTGAGAACCGTAAAGTACGTGGTGGTGGTGCCTGGTGCGATGCCTGAGCTCAGCAGGGCATTTGGGGTCTTCAGATGACAGCAAGCATAACATAACTGCACCTACAGCTATTCCCTAACCCCAACCTGCCAAACTCACCCCAAGTAAGTAAAGAACATGACTCAGGCAGTTGAGGAGTGACCACACATGCTGTTACACAGCCAGAGGACAGCAAATATCCATCCAGTGAGGAGGAGCAGCAATGTCCCACCAGCTCAGCCACAGCCAACACAGTACATTTGTCCACAACTGGAATTGTTTTGTTTTCCTTTTCTATCCCCCCCCCCCTTCCCTATCAGCACCGGAGGGGAAAAAAAAAAAAAGTCAGTATTAAAATTAGGGGTTGTTAGGCAACTTAGCTAAATTTATATCCATTCTCAGCACTCTGCTGCTTCCTTCAGGGAACAGCTTTCCTATCGGAAGGTTGTTGTTTTACATCTATCATTTTTCTTCCAGCCTGTACAATGGTAAACACCTGTTCATTTAGCAGCTGATGGAAGACATAATAGCTGTGTAACTGTAAATAGTCAGCAGCTGTAAACGTTGATGCAAATCATACCTAAATGATTGAAAGAGCTGACAGAGCCTATTATGCATCCTGCAAGCAATGCCGCTCCGCTCTCATGGCATTTCATTTTTCCTGAGCAGTGACAAGCCTGGTTTTGCTCAAGTTAGGGGATAAAAGTACATTCTTTATTAGATCTAAGAATCTGTAACACCTTACTCCTGTGGTTAAAGTTTTAAAGTGATCTTTTGATAAGAATTACTGTGCTCTGGCTCCTGTCCCAGCTCTGCTGAGGGCAGAGGCAGAAAGATATATTTGAAGTTGCACTGCTAGAAAATTAGTTGCGGGTGGAGGAGAATGGCAAAACTGCCTGTTCTAACCGAAAACGACACTAGTTTCGAAAATACCTATGGTAACACCATTTAGCAAAACCATTTTTTTTTTCAAACAGATCAATGCAGACAAACTACTTCTCCCGGGAGTTTTTGGCTCTTTTGATACTTCTGTTCCAGCAAGGAAAACAGCTTTTACTGAACATCCCCCCCTCGCCCCCCCTTGCATGCTGCTTTTCCCAGCTAGTAGGAAGTAGTATGGTTTAACACATAAATCACTGGAGTGGAGTTGAGGAAGCTTGAGCTCTATAACTATCACAGTACTATAACTTGAGCTGGGTCCCACTTCTCAGGAAAGGACCCTCAAGGGGGTGTATGACAGGGACAGGGACAGCACTTCCTGATTTTTTCTGGTACAGCATCTGTCACCCTCCTTTTTTTAATTAAACAAACCAACCAAACATAAACATAAAATCAACAAAAGCACATTTTTTTTTTTTGCCTGTAAAGCTGCTTCAACACTGGAAGATTTTGCTTTTGAGTGCGTATTGCCTTCAAACCATGCTTCACCTCAGCCATGGTTTACAAAGCCTTTGCAAACCCCTCTTTCTGCAAACAAAAGCACGTGCATGCAGCCATGCTTGCACCAGCACGCTGCTGCAGTTCCTTCATCCAGCAAAGCTGTCCAGGGACTGCTCTGCCACTGGGAACAGTGGTACCAACTTCC
Source organism: Nettapus auritus (assembly GCA_011076525.1). Lineage (NCBI taxonomy): Eukaryota > Metazoa > Chordata > Aves > Anseriformes > Anatidae > Nettapus > Nettapus auritus. The sequence goes on from CM021784.1 coordinate 9,060,693, forward strand.
TCTCATCTCCCTTGCTCGTGAGTGCACAGTTGCCGGAGCAGGGACCTGATCTGGCTGAGAATGAATGCAGACACATGGAGGATTTACGCCAGATTAAAGCTATCATATAGCCACAGCCTGAAGGTTTATGTTTACATCAGAAATGCCACCAAAAAAAATGTCATAACCTGTTCCAACATGACTTTATCGACAAATTACTTTTTCTTCTGAAGACCTGACTAGTATCTTGTGAGTATCTTATAGAAATGGGTTAAATTAATCTAAATTCAGAGGTACAGGCTGAATATATTTCAGCATTGTTCATTGCCCAGATTAAATATTTATGAGCAGGGATTTTATTATTGCATTATCTGTTTTTACAAAGCCTAATTTAAAGACAGAAAGAAAGAAACCTATAAAATAAGTAATTGCAATTTTAAACACAATACTTTAGTAATGACAGTTCAAATCTTTAGAATTTTGCCTTTTATCCAATGATACAATGCTATCTGTGACAACACAAAAACCTTTAAAACATAATTGCTTCCAAAACATTGCTTTTAAATATTTTTACACTAAATATTGTTTCAGGGTAATGATTATTTAATTTCATGTCATAATGTCGTGTTACAAATAAGTGCTTTCTCTAACATTTTTTAAGCCGATGTATGTCTTCTTTCTTTCTGGCTCCCCTTCCTCTTACTCCAGTAGTGTCAAATTGCATTGAAGTCAATTAAGAACTGCTCATTTATTATACACACCTTGTTAAAGCAAGAAGGATAATTGAATGCCAAGACTCCTTTTCGTTCATGTCCATGATTTAAAGTAACACGATAGGTAATAAGGATTTTTGAGATTATGTGGCTTATAAATAGATGTATAGGATTTTTTTTAAAGGTCCCATTGTAAGAAGGCCCATTTCTTTGATTTTAACTATTGAAGTGTGCATTAACCTGTGGGGCTGATGTTGCAGGGACAGGGGGATTAAGCCCTTTTTTGAATTTCTGTAAGTGAAGGGTTTTACTGGAGGAGGAGAACGAGGAGGGTGGCAAAGGCAAAAAGACAGCTGGGGAATGAATGATGAGCAGAGTTCTTTGTGCCACCATTTGGTTTTAACACTAGGATTGCTGTGAAATGGTGGCTGTTTCTAATGCAGTGACAGCACAAAAATATCCCAGCTGTGATCCCTTCTGGTTAAGCAAGGTGATGTAAAAAAAATAAAAATAAATCTCTAAAACATCTGACAACTCTTACTTTTGACAATATAAATACAGAATGAAAAATAAACTTCTGTCTTTTATTATGCATGTGAGGTTTTGTCAATTCATCAAACCTGTACTTTGTCATAGTTATCAAAAGGACCAAGAATGAACTATTAAAAAGTACACTCTGTTTCAACATGAAAACCTGGATTCCATCTAACATCTTTAATAACATCTTTAAGTTATTAAATAACATTTAAGAAATTCTGGAGAGGTACCTTGGATCTAGACAGATAGCCAGACTTGTGGAAAGAAGTTTAGTCTTTCTGAAAGGCCACAGTAGCCTTATCCACTATAACAGAGAAAGCTGAGGTTGGGCAATGATGGTTTGTTGATGTGTATGTATGTGGAAATCTCCCTTTTATGAAGATCTCATATTTCATAAGCATCTCTAGCCAGAAAAGGAGGATTTTAAATATAAACTGTTGGCACTTCCCCCTACAGTGCCTGTTTTCCTATTGCTTTTTTTAGACCACTTTTCTGTGTAAGCAAAAATCTGAATAGTCACTTTCCCCCAGACAAACGTACCTACAGATCAGATAACGTAAGGTTCAAACTAGTGAAATTTGCACCCATAAATTACAGTTCTGACAAGGAAGCCTTGCCCAAGCCACGCTGAAAAACATCTCCTTAAATGTTCCTTCCTAGTAAGCAAGAGCAGTCTAGTTCATCCAAGGTGACTCATTTAAATACATATTTAAGGCCAAATGTCATTCCACCATTATTTATTAGCCAAACACAAAGTCCTCAATTGGAATGGGAAAGCCACAATTCTAAACTAGAGGAGTTTGCAATGCAGTCACTACAGATTTATTTTACTGTTTCTGAGAGACAAATTTACTCCGGAGGCTTTAAAATATTAATTCTCAGGTGTAATAAAAATAAAACCTCTTGAAGAACAGTTACCAGTTCCACATACCAGCTGTCTGATGAAGTTAAATATGTTGGATGTTTTCTGAACCAATAAGAGACGCAATTAGGGTCGATTGTGGTTTAATGATTCTCCAAATGCCTTTTTTGTTTTGTTTTGTTCCTTTGTCCTGAGGGTTCTTGCTATCACATCGGACCTAACCGCGGGCGGATGATGAAGTGCACATGTTTGATTGGGAGGTTTGAATAAGAATTCATTCCTAACAGCTTTTTTCCCCTCAAGGAAATTGTATGAAGTAAATAAATAAACAAACAATTAAGGAAGTGCCTCTGTCCTATTTCCTTGAAGAAAGAGGAGTTGCTTTTTAGCTTTTTAATTATTATTATTTTATTGTTTTGCTTCTTTTCATGTGAAGCTCTTTTCTGGACAGTCCCTGCTGGGTACTGGGACCGTTCAGTGTATTAAAGGTTTCAAAGGCTGATGTTTAAATGTTTTCAATGAATATGTTAATTACAATGGACAAGCCTTTAGCACTTTGCTGAAACAGCAGCCTGAACATTGTGTATTTAGCAGATCCTATAAGGCAATGACAGCTCACAAGAAGTTGATAAACGCCATTCCTCAGGAAGATAAATGTAAAGCAAAACTCAAACCTCTGGCAATTAATTCAGAAATCTAATTATTTCACAATAACATTTTAAATTTAAGGGAATGTAATTTTTAAAAAGAACAGTAAAAAATTAGGCTTGGCTTCTATTTATAAGGATTTAGAAAAACATGATACAAAATTCGCAAGTCAAAACAAAAGCTTAGGATGTATACATTAATATTCTCGGCTTGTACGAGTCCCGACTCTCTGCTGCAACAACTTAATGCACTTGTCCTAACAGCTGACTCCAAGCAAGTCCAGAATTGCAGAGCAAGTCCCTATCTTTTTCAAAGTAATAATATCTTTCAGAGATTTGAAGGAGCAGGTGGATTTCAGAGTGCATCTAGCCAGAGGGCTATAGCAGCATAACTGCCAGGAACACATTAACATGAATGTGGACTCGGGTTCATTGGGATGCCCTCCCCCAGGTGCCACACAGCTCACTGTAGGATTAGGGCAGCCACGAATCTTCCAGCTGTCAGACCTCGTGCCAGACCCTGCCAAGCTGTGCCAGCCAAAAGGCTGGTGTGTGCGGCTACTCGCCTGGTCTCTGCCACGGACTGCAGGTTACCTGTGCAGAGCCAACGTGCTGACTTTAACTGATGGGGAGCTGAGGAGAGAAGATAGCATCTGTCAGGGACAGCTCAGGAGCAGTTAGGGACAGTAATGTTTTCCTAACTTGTTGCTAGATCCATAAGATGGGACAATTAGTAAATACCCCATCTATTGTTACTCCTTCAGTTAATTCTGGTGCCAGGTTGTTTCAGTGCATTTGGGAAGCTATTGGGCAAGAGATCTAGATCCCAGAGGAGGTACAGCTTTAGACAATATAAGCTTACCATAAGGACGCAGCTAGGCCCTAATACACAGTTTTCCATGCACTGTAGCAAGGTTGGGGGACAATCACAGCAAGAGCATTAGGAGACTGAATTTCTTTTAAGGTGTGATTGACATGGATAGGGTCAGGCTTAAAGCAGATAAGTGAGTAGGTCCACACAGCAGAGATCCCTGACAGACACAGGAACTGGGAGAGGAGCAGCTGTGGGCTTTTGAAAGTACAGAACTTCACTCAATGACGCTGTGTTACCACAGAAGCAGCAGTTGCCCAAGGGTGTGAATATTCTCTCTTTCCAGGTGTACGATCACTAGGGAAGTCATGTCAGTACAGATTGGATTTTTCTTGCACAAATCTGCACATAACCGTGTCCCTGTGCCGCCTCTAGTCCTCAGGAACAATCGGTGGAGTTGGGGCAATACGTGGAGGACCACTTATTTCTATGTTTCTAATTCTATAAACCATTTTGACAGTTCGTTGCAGGAGCATAATTCTGCTTAAAGATGTTTCAGGGTCATTATGCCCTTCTTACAAACAGATTCTTATATAACATACATATATAATATACGTATTTTAATAAAAAACCCTGAGAATGCATATTTTACCAGAAGACTAAAATATGCCTTAGTGGTTTTAACCTTCTGTGGAAACTTCAGACTTTGGTCATCAGAATGTTAGGTGCAATTCTCTGTTAACTTTAGAAAATGACACGTAGGAGCCATGAAATGGAAATTGCTGACATGTACACCACAAAAAAAAAAAAAAAAAAAAAAAAAAAAAATAAAACAAAAAAGGAACTGTAATTCCTGCTGCTTTCTTTTTGAACATAACTGCATGTAAACACAGGTACACAGAAGCCCAGCACAGGCATTGGAATTTTTTTGGTCAGTTGTGCTTTGTAATACTATTGGCACACACAGATCTGACCTCTTTTTCTTTTTCCCCTCACAGTATTCATGTGCTGAAGTGCTCACAGGTTTTTGCATACCTGGATTGCCTAAGCTAAATATTTGCTGTGCACATACAATGTGTGTTGGTGCGGGATCAAGAAGTTAAGGGCCTCAGTGCAGAACTCTCATTTGTGAATCCCCGAGTTCAGTGAATGGACATGGAGATTTTTTGGCATTGCTTGTAAAATAGTAATCCCTTGGACTGTATATTTTCAGGAACACCTCCAGCAGCAAAACAAAACAAAACAAACAAACAAACAAAACCAAAAAAGCCTGTTCCATAAACAGCCTGCTGCTTCTTGAGAACACTCTTCTCAGTTATAAGGATGTTAATTGTGGTTTAGGATAAGTAAGGAAACACTCTGTGCTGGGATATCAGAAACTGAAACTGTGAATAAATAAGACATAATAGAGACCCAGGATATACATAAACGTGTCCAAGTCATAACAACATGTTACTGTTGTAGCTTTGATGAAATCAAAGAAAGTGCACCACTGCTAGGTCTGGCCCACTGGAAGGACTCATACTCAACCTGCTTTGAAAACCCTTCAGCTGGTACTCAAGCAGTGGGATGCTCCACTTGCAGGTTAAATACCCAATTAAAATATGCCTTTTGTTGATTCACCAAATTAGCAGTGCTATAAAACTGTGTTTGTGTGCTTAGACGAGTACAGAAATGCTCATACAACCACCACATGAGGCTCTCACGGTGATAATTTTATCCATTAAATTACACCTGTTTATTGACCAAGCAGAACCACATCTAAGGCAGAAATTTCTCATTCCAGTTTCAAGAAAGAACATGTGATGAGAATCACTTACTCCACGTAGTTTAAAATTCTTTTATACTGATTGCTCCACTTGTTTGGCTCTAGTGGAGGTTTAAATAGGTGCAGTGCTCGTGGACTCAATTCATACAGAATTCAGGCACATTTTCACTGTGTGTAAAAGCATTCACAGAGATTCAGCACCTTTTTCTTTTAAATCGTCATCTTAATGACTCACTTGGAATACTTGCACGCAAACTCACACAAAAACCCCTCTAGCGATGACTTACAGTAAAAATGTTTAGGGTGTGTGTCAATGGGTAGTATTATAATTTGTTTGTTAAAGCTGTTTGGTGTCTGGGCAAGATCTCTGACTAAGAATCAGTTCCTACTATCTAAAATATTTGGGGGTATTTTCATTGGGAAAATTTGAAAAGTGTTGTCATCTACTGCATCTGCCTACAGAAGGGAAATTTCACAATTCCCATTGATACAACCCATTGCTCAGTGGCATGCATGAAAGGTGGGAGTCTTTGTTTAGCCAGAGCTCTACTCAATTTCAGCATTTTTATTCTATGTCAGCTGCTTTGACCACAGGCAGCAGAGGCCAGTTCCTCAAAAGGTGATAGGCAGAGTTTGTTAATAAAGCAGATTTATCAAGGAAGATACCAATGTCTACATGTCTGAGGTAGAAACAGTGAGGTGTGGATTCCCCGATTTGCTTTTAAGATCACAAGATAATTCACTATCACAAAGCAATATATGCACTACTTAATTCTGATTAAAAACCCTAGAGTAGTCTGTATTTCTAATTAATTTTTAGTTGGTATATTCCAATGCAGTTTTGCATTCTGAACAGAGCAGGATCTCCCAGATTCCATCTAAATTGTTAATCCCACTCAGGGCACATGACTTTGCTACTTATCCATCCTATTTCTTGTTGCAATATAACACCCGAATTCTCTTCAGATACAAGAACCTTATTTTCTGAATGTTGAATTCTTCACATCTCAACCCTTCACATTTATGAGACTTCTAGTAAAAATGAACATGTATTCCTTGACTTATATTACATCTACTTTAATAGTAATATTAGCAAGAATGGCAACAGACAAAACAATACATACATCATGGCTGTAAACATTGTATTACTTAGCATAAAAATGTGTGATTTGTTATTGTCTGAAAACTCCCATGCATTAAAACATTTCTTAGCCAACTGTCCCTACAGAAAACATTTATAGAAAAAGTTTAGTCTCTAACTAAGAATGATGTTACTTTTGTTTCTTGCAAGTACTGTATCTAATACTGTGGCTGTTTAGATCTTAGATCATGGAAACAGGAGAAAAGAAGATATTAACATATCAATGAAACACTCTCCTCAGGAGCCATGGAGTGGGAACAATATTTGCATCTACAGTTTGTTAACAGCACAGGCAAGGCATCTAGTGAAAATTCTTAAATTAGGGTTTAATGTGATGGTCTCTGTTTTCAAAAGAGAAACAAAAAGCCACCACAAAACCCACGTGTTCCGAATTGGCTTGTTCTGTGTAAATATCACAGTAAATCACCAGTGAAAACCTGAACCCCTCTTGGTTAAGTAAAGAATAGCAAATGAATCCATAACTGCCTTGCTGTAGTCCTCTTTGGCTCCCAACTAGGAAAATTATGCTGCTAAATAGAACTAGAATTGCTTAAGGTATATAATAAATTCACTAAGTTATTTATCTGAAGAAATTCTGACTTTATATAGGTCCAGAAATCATCATACTGAATAAGACCTCACTAGATAAGCATCTTCTTAACACCAGTCAAACTAATGTTTGGGATATTCCAGGCCCTTGTACTAGAAGGCCCTGGTACCCACAGCAGATTTGTTTTCTAACCTACATCTGTTAATAGTGTCTTATGCCTTGGAGCTTGAGAAGCTATAGGTTCTTTTTTTGCCCCATCTAAGGTACCTATGGCTATTACTGATACACATCTAACTCTTTTTGGCTTCAATAACATCTTGTGATAATGAGTTCCATGGAATATTTGTGCTGTGCTGCAAAAAGTATTTCCTTTAGCCATTTTAAACATGTCACTCATCTCTTAGCCACCTTTATTTATGAAGATCTTCTTGCTGAAATAAGATTGAACACAGTATTCCAGATGACATCACACCATTAACATTTTATATTTTATTTTCTATCGCACTCCTTATATGGTCTAATATTTTTAAAAAGAAATTGAAATCCTGACTGGATGCTGAATACAGATCCCATTAAACCATCCTCAATAATGCTCAGGTCTTTTTTCACACTTGTAGAGCTCACTAGAAAAACAAACAAACAAACAAACAAACAAACAAAAAAAAACACAAACAAAAAAAAAACACCACAGACCTTTTTTTGTAGGAAAATAAAAAATCCATATGCCAACAGAATTTTTAGCATATTCATTCACTAGTTATACTTAAAGAGGTTGTTACAATTAAAACAAATATGAAGAGAGAAGAGTTTTTCACAAAAGGTAACTTTTCTGGAGCTCCCCATCAACTTGCCTAGGTCTTCCAAAACATTTTCCTCTTAGGACTGAAAACAGCAGAAGCTGAAGGAGACTCAGCATTTCTGAAATTACATATTCAGGAAAACAAATATGGAATTAGGAGATTGTCCATTGCCAGTCATTTCTGAAAGCTCTTAACTTGGTAATTTTATGTAAAGCCAAGAATTTAGCTAAAATTTCAACTTCCAACCTGTGAGTTCAGGACCCACTTTTCAAGGTGATGAGCATCCTTAGGTTCTATAAAAGCTGTTGTGGACTATAGCACTTCATAAAAATCAGTCCCCATTATGTTTATTTAATTTATTTTTAAAAGATTTTCTTTGTTTTAGCCCACTAACAACTAATTAAGCTGCCTCCAGATTAAGTGGCTGAGCCAAGAATTACAGGATATACCACATGCTTTCTCAAGGCAAATATTTACAGTTGTTTGTAGGGCTGATGTCTTTGACATCTATCTTCTACGCATAGGCCATTAAAAATGCAACATCACAAAAATCACCACATGACATTATGTGAAAGATTTGCTTTTTGAAAAGCAAGATGTATTCAACGCCAGCTTGCAAATTGTTTTGCAGATGCTATTTCTATAATGCTGGCATGGCTTCTTTTAGCAAGGGGGGTTGGGAGAGAAACATAAAAGACTTAGATCAAAGATTCTTTTTTGGTAGGCAAAGGCTTCTGGCTTCTTTTTCCTAATAGAAAAAGTTTGTGATATCAGAGGAGACCGCACATCAAGCAGGGTTATGCAGCCCAGCTTTAGCATTCTCTTTATTCGTGCTTTGTGCTTGCTGCCGCGCCCTTGTCACTGTGCTGGTATTTCATGGGGGTCTCTGTGGGATTTGGAGAACACAGGCAGAAAATGCTGTAGAAATAAGGACTTCTAGTAATTTATTTATAATTTCTGTTAACGTAACCTTATGACTGACTGTTCTAAATAAGACTAATCCACTCAAAGGCTCCAATGGCTTCTCGATGCCTTCAGTAATCACAGTATGCCTGTGTACCGAATGGTGGCATGGCAAATGCATCCCGGTGCAGGAGAAAGCAAGCTCTTTAGAGCAAATGCAGTCAGGCACTGTCTGTCCTTTCTGAAGTCACATGAATCTCTGATTTCAACAGAAGTAGAGATCTTGCTTCTTTGGAATAATCAGTTATGCAAATGGGAATTTAAGGTAAACAGACAGACATACAGCATGAGGCTGTCCAAAACACTCATCAGTGTCTCATTTCTGCAGCCATTCAAGTTTAGGATAAAGCTCTCACTTCCCTGGCGAACAATGCCTAGTGCCCACGTGTCTGACCAGGACAGGGGCTGCAGAACGCGTTCTCCACAGGCTGCAGATGTGCGGTACAGCTGGGTCAGGGAGCTCCCAGGTTGCCTGCGCTGACTCCCACTGTGGGACTGCAAAGGCAGGCAGCACCACCACTGCCAAGCATGGATAATGCAGCAGTGTGTGCCTCTTCCAGCCAGCTCAGCAAATGGAGTTTTTCAAGTTACTAAATATATTAAAGTACAGACTTCAAAAGCCGCTGATCGGAAGATGGTGACAATGAAGGACACCATGCAAACAAATAATCTAACACCATAGACCTGTTTAAGAGCCAGAAGAAGTGTGGGGAAGATTTTTCTCTCCCTCACCCCCATGGTTTTCAGGAAAAGGTCTTTGAACTTCTTTATCTGAACACTTATATTTTTATTACAGGAAATTAAGAGGCTGAATGATGTGTGATTCAACTGTAGATCCCTGGACATGAAATGAAGCCATAATAAAACATTTTAATATGAAATCAAAACCATAAGCTTGACTCTCTCCTACTTCTGACCTCTGCTCTGTGCAGGGGCAAGTACATAGTGGGAGCCAACAATTGCTCCTTCATTGTATTTCACCAATAAGTCTTTAGGCAGGTTATATGCTGCTTTAAATTATAATACCGGTTGCGGAGTCTCTAAGAGCAGATCTCTGTTGTGTAACAGAAGGCAGCCCAGGGATGCCTGGCCAGTGTACACACATGACAGAGTATTAGCTTGGTTCTCCGTTAGCACATACCACATGCACACTCATGTGCCAGGCTGGTCTTGAAACTCAGGTCTGTGAGTAAATCCTGTTCATGGATTTACTCTGCCTCCTTCCAGCGCAGGAAGATGAGACACTGAGAAGGTGTGAGACACAGGTTTTGGTCCTCAGAAGTCAAGGAATGAGATCAGGCAAGAGAACGTTGCTTCAAATATATATATATATATATTTTCTTTGAATACTGCTACTTAGGAAGAAGAAATGCAGACATTCAGGGTGTCATGCTGCTGCTGGCTGAGCTGGCAGAGAAAAACATGTGAGAACTGCAAGCATTAGTCAAAGAAATCAGGCTAATGCTCTAATCAAGTACAGCTAAATTCTGTAGTGTCCAATAAAAGACAGTCTGCATTATTGGAGGAGTGCCAAGCAGCCAAACAATACAAATTTAGTTTTCCAAGGAGGGCCTCTCACATTAAACTCAAAAATCAACAAAGACTGCAGTCTGACATTACAGCTAACCCAATCCAATGGCTCATCCCTCTGTAAGCTTCCTTCTCCTCCCCTGCGCGAGCCTTACACCTCTCTGACCACAGTGGTTTGGTGCATGGAGCTAACCCAGCCACATACAAACAATTCTTGTCTGACACTCAGCCCTGTGAAACAGAAACAAGTGTCATTGGCAGCACAAAGGAAGTGGCAACAACATATATCTGCGCACAGAAGAGGAAAGCCTTGTCATTAGATTGGGTATGCTGCAATGTTACCAGTAAGGCCAAGAGGAGAGCCACAGCACCCTGCCTGTGCTCCCTCTGGGAAGCACAGCTCGGATTTGCAACAGAACAGGTCACAATTTGACAGCATGTGTGTGACAGCACAGCATATTTATATCAACTGTTTTGATTTTATAATTGAATTGTAGTTGCAAATCTGAATAACTAATAGCAGGAACAAAACCTCACCTCTGAACTTCCAGAGTTGTTCTCCAGTGGGTCATTGAGTTCTGGTTTGCTGGGCTGTCTGACCTCTGAGGGAGGATTTGGAGCCATGCTAATGTTTAAATAGCTATCTGTTTCCAGCAGCCAAATAATGTTTCTTTTGGTCTCTGGAAGTCTGAAAAAGCCTCTCCAAGGGTTCTCTGGCACATAAATCAAGTGTACATATATAAACTCCTTCCAATTTATTCATTAATTAAGACAGTGGAAACACAGGGGAACTTGCATGACAGCAGGAGGTTAGACTAGATGACCTCCACAGGTCCCTTACAGCCTGAATTATCCTAAAGCCCTATGACCCCATGAGAGTGATTCCTACACACACACACGGACATCCCTATCATCCCCTCCCTTGCTCACAACAGCTACTTTGGATAGAAACTGTTCACCTGCAGTCCTGGAGCAAGCAGCTCTTCCACCCTCCTTATGCAAGTCAATCAGGCATATGGGGGGGGAGCATAGATTTTCTTCAAGATACTTTCTACCAGGCATGGCCAGCTAAATGGATACCTTTCTCCTGCTCCTCACTCTTCACGGGGCTTTTCTAATTGTCTTTTATATCAAATTTCTACTGCACTTTCCTGAGTCAGACCTCTCAGGCAGTCCCTTCCTTACATCTTTATGAAAATGGAAATAAGAAGAGTAAACAGGAATACCAGTGTAAAGCCAGTTTTATGGCATGTATATTGAAGAATCAGAAAGCAATAGTTCAAAACACCCAGGACAAAAGCCACTGTTAGGCCCTCTAAGACAGAAGAGTCATGTGAACACACTGTACCAGAAATGTAAATACAGGTGACACAGTGACACAGAGTGTGACACCCATCCCTTACGTAAAACTCCATATTTTGGCTCACGTGGTATCTAAAGAAAGTATACATTACCAACAGTGTACATTACCAACGAGCCTTGGTTACCCAGAGAGGCAACAACACGAGACTTGCCAAACTTGGGTGACAAATCCGGGCTGCACACTCAGCCCCGGTGCGGGAGGCACGGCGGGGTGGGACAAAGTCACCGGAGAGATTAGTGCCGGAAACTGATACCAAGAGGGCAGAAATGAGACATGGAGATGCGAGGTGAGAGAGAAACAGAGACAAGGAAATAGGCGAAAATATAAAACAGGGGTTGTTTTTCTGATGCTCAAATCTGAAACAAAGGATTTGTTCTTGTTCCTTGTTTGCCCTTTTTACACCCCTGCCATCACATATGCTGTGCAGAGCACTCACATTTATGGTCAGATGAGCAGATGCAAAAGAAACAAGGACAAGGACATTTTTGGTGCAGCACCTATAACAGTGTATTCCTCATTTGTGAGAGGAGCTTATGCACCCAATGCACACTGGCAAAGGTGATACGGCTGAACTTAAAGTAAACAAGTGTTTGCTATTAAAAATAACAAGAGACATCTACTGTAACAGCTAATTCTGTAGCATCTTTGTCACTGCTTTGGAATCAATTCATCCACCTGTAGAATCTGGCTTTCCATTTACAATTAAAAGGATGTGAAATACACAGTAAGAAAACAGTCTTAGAACAAATAAGCCCAAGGAGACAAGCAAAAGAGGAAGTGAAAGGCTTACAAAATAAAAATGAGGCACAGCGTTTGTCTCTGACAGTATTTGCTGATACGTCCAAATTGAAATGTCACATGGAAATGGTGCAATTTTTGCCTTAGCTATGAGTGAGCATGTCTGTCAGATGCTTTCCTCTTGTCCTCAATAGTTCACATACAAGCAAAACCAAAGACTTTCAAGTTGGGGAACCTGCTATCAGCCTTCTGAGCACAATGCCATGACACACAATAAATTCTTTAGCAACCAGCTGTGCTAGAAATGCCTTTTTCAGCCACCTCATCAAGCAGTTCCCAAGTGTAGCTTGCTTAGTTATTTTTTTCTGAAGGCCATAACCACGTTGGAGCAGAAGCACATGGCACTATGCTACTTCACATGACTAAGCAGAAATAAGCATGCCTCTTTCCCAAAATCTCTGGCAGGGCAGAGGAAACAGCAGCAGCTGCTGGGCCACTAGTACTCAGTAGCCACCACTGAGTACATGAAAGACAGCAGGATACATTATTTCCTTGGTGTACCACTTTGAAATGGCTTGTGTAGCACTAACAGGTCAGGGCTCGTGTTCAGAAATCCACAGTTTAATTTATAGCTTACACTACAAGAGCCCCTGTAAGCCCTGAACTTGAACAGTCATTAGATATCTCAACTCTTTCACAATCCAGTTAAGTGACTTACAGAGAAAACCCAGATCCCAAATCCAGATACCAAACACAAGGCAAAAATCAGCAGCACAGCCAGGAAGGTGAACCCGTTTCCCCAGCTGCTGGGCAACCTGCGGTCACTATTAGCCATCACACAGCCTGTGCATTCAGCTTGCATGGACCAATCTCTACAAGACTTTACTTCATATTGGAGCATCAACGAGCTGTCATCAAGTGTTTATAGCTTCAAGCAGACGTGCAAGGTGAGCAGATTGTGGGATACTAGAATGAGTCAATTCAGATTCAGGAGTTGAGCTCTTCAAAGTTTTGGGAATGATTAGATCTAAGATTTTGCATCAACATCTTAGAGAAGGAAAAAACATCTCAATTCATACTGCAAATCTGAAGCCATCAGCCTGAATTATTAGGGTTATCAGAAGCCCATTGACCTTTTCTAAGCACTTCTAAATCTATCAGCGAAGCTCAACAACAGAACTGGGAATTTATGGCAGTTGCAATACAGTTGTTCTTCCTTCATTTTCTTAGATATATGTTGATTTTTTAATTATTTTTATTTTATGCCTTTTTATTAAAGAATATTTTACAAGAAGAAATCTGGAAGGGGTGGTATCTCACTAATGTTATTTAGAAATGCAGTCGCTAAATCTGACACTTTTTGATAGAGGTAGACTTAATGAAGTAATAGTATCACAAAAGCCAAGACAACCAAAATGTAGCAGTCAAGAAGGGGAAGGATTTTACCTAAACAGCAGACAACAACTGGTGTTCATTTTGTTAAACAGTTTTAAAAAGTTATTGACTTCTGTATTAATGAAGGGATATTGTGGCAGTGTCCAAACTGTCATGCCATTCCCATGGAACGCAAAAAATTACAATAAATATTTTCACAACTACTCAGAGAGGACAAAAGCTTTGTAACTGCTTTTAAAAAAAAAAAAAAAAAAAAAAAAAAAAAAGGAATAAATTAAAGACAAAATATTTTTTTTACAAGTCTCTAGCTCTTCTCAAAAGAGACACAAACTAAAGCTCAGCAGTCCTCCTTCTGCCAAATGCTGCTTTGTTGGCCTTTATAATTAGAAAGAATAAATTAAAAAGTCACAAAAAATCCTTTGCCAACCTTTTCAAAGTCTTCTCAGTTATGCTGTAAAAATCTAAAAAATTTCCTACATTTTACACACCATCTTTACTTAGGAAGCTTTTCTGAGGTTATTTCTAGGAAATAGAAACTAGGAAATTACAGTATTTGCTGTTGTTTCGGCAGGTTTTTTCTTTTCTTTTTTTCTTCTTCTAATGCAGTCATCCATAGAGAACTGGAATGTACAGGAGCAAGCCAATACTCAGAAGAATAAAGTTCAAAAATAATTTTATCACAGGCCCCCAAAAATGCAAGCCTGCTAATTTTTCCTAATTCCTTCTGCCAAGAAATAGAAATGTTTTCTGGTTCATTGAGCAAATTGGTGGGTCTGAATTCCAGAAATTCAGATATCCTCACAAAGGCAGCATTATGACCAAACAGGTTACGTGTTCAGAATTCTGGCTGGATGCCACTTTGTTAATAAATACAAGTGTTGAATTCAGCTGGATTTAAAGATTGTGTTCTTTTCTTGAGCAAGCCTGAAAGTGCCAAAGTTGTAAAATTATGGTTGTAACTTGTGGTTTGAAACTCAGAAACACCATTGCAGATAAAAAAAAAAAAAAAAAAAAAAAAAAAAAAGTATCTGATCCTGCAAAGAGAATCAGATGGGCAGGTCTCACACTGAGCCTAGCTGACTTCAGTGACCTAAACCAGTGGCTTGCTGCATGGAACTATAAAAAGATTGCACAATCTGTTATAAATTAAAACTCGGATAAACTACAAGATATTTTAATTTTAAATACAAATTTTAGAAGGTAAAGCAGTAAAATATATGATTATAGATCAGAGAGATCTCTTTCTTTCTGGGTTCTGTGTGCTTGGTATGATTAAAAAGAATTTCATTTTCTTCAATAAAATGGATTATGTTCCATCATCAACAGTAATCAACTCAAACGTCAATAAAATCCTCCCAAGAGTCTTTTTTTAAAAGTTAAAATACAATTGATCAATTTAAAAAAATAATAATCTTTTGTGTCTTAATTGCATGGGATAACATTTGCATTTTATATTATACAATGGCAGTTATCAGAGCTGAACAATTCCAAGCAAATGATTTATTTTCCTGTCTGTTCCAGTTCATCAAAACCTCTGAATTACTCCAAATACATTTGTTATTTAAAATTAGTCAGCAAGTACTATTTGCAATTAGTGGTTAACAACGAGGCAGATTTTTTTTTTTTCCTCTCCCTACAGAATCACCAGATCCATTTTACAGATTAAAAGCTGAGGCGCAGAAAGGCATCTTTCGGGACACAAAACCAGCAGCAAACCCCATCTTCCTGCTGAAGCACTGGACCACACAGGTTGAGAGTGGTCAGATCCTTTGCAGTTAAGTGCCCATGCACATTTACTTAAGGATAGCCATCCCTGGCTTTTAGGCTTGCGTGTACACATACATACATCTGTATCTATGCTGATACTCCAGTTTTATCTGTACCAGCTTCTATGTATGTAAGGCTGTTAACAACTTGAGTTTTACTTTTATTTATTTATTTTAAACCATTTTAAGTGCCAAGGAACTGCCATCATGTAAGTAGCCTACAGGCAACTCCTCCTTCGTTGTACATCTTAGTTCTTCTAATTGCTTTATCCTCCCTTTCAGTCTTCCTAAAAAAAAAAATGAATCTGCACTGGTATTAGCAGAAGGAAAAATTTTGTTTTCCTGCTCCCAGCTCTGGTGCAGGTATAGGCTCAGACTTGAGCAAAAACTTTGTTTCTTCAGAAATACAATTATTTGATTTGAAATGACTCAAATAAGAATTCTGTTCTGAATGCTTTAGGGAAAACTGTTCATAAAATCCTTTTGTTATTAGCAAAGATAGCTTACTATTGGCACAATTTAATAAAATAATACATTTGGATTGTCACTGCAAGAGAGGGATGGCTCTTCCACCAGGTGCTGAATGTTCTGATCTCTGGATTAAAGCATGTTCAGCACAGCAGAGCTCCCGGTAGAACTGAATCTTTACAATTTGTAGCAGCAAAAGATGCAGACAAGCACCTAGTGGGAGATTTAGAAAATTTCTTTTTTTCCTTGCACTTGCAATGCTTAAGTATGACCAAGGAAGGGAAAATGAGCATCTCCTAGAAGGATATGGTGAAAAATCTATGTGCTGAATGGGCCCCAGTAGTTAGGATGCCAGATTAATGTTATTTTCCTCTTTAAAAACGACTGTAAATTTACCAGTCCCCAGATTCCTAAGATGCATGAAATGGCTGCGTGCCAACACCATCCCAGAGGCAGGAAGAGTTTGTCAGAGAATAAGAAGATTCAGAGCAGGAGCGAGAGCACAGAGACCATTTGAATTCTGTTTTCCAGGGAAAGCTCAAACTATTATTAACATCTCAGAAGTTCCTCGCAGCCACTGAGGGATTTAATTGCAGCAGCCTAATGAAACTCTGCCATGCCCCCTTGCTTCTTCCCAGGATCGGATACATGGAGCTGGGGGAGGGGAGGGAAGGAGAGGAAGGGAAAAGAGGAAAACAAAAAGATCAGAGGTACATTGTTTATCTGAACACTTTGTAGGTGCTTTTCATTATACTTCAGTAGCTAATCTGCTCCAAATAATCTGAAACATCTAGTGAAAGAGATCACTACTTGCAAGATGAAACTTTGCAAGACATTTGCCCTTCTTTCAGACACCACCCACAGACACGTTTGAAGATTTCCCCACTTTTTCCCCTGTTGAGCACATTTCAAATCACAGATCCTTCAGCTGTACCCTATCATTGCTACATGAAATCAACACATTCTTTGTAAATAAGTGCATGTAAAAATATCTATGTACATATTTACAAAATGAAATATATTTGCAGAAGTGCATGCAGATATTTACCAAGTTGTACGTTTTACTTCTGTATTTGTACATCTCAAAAAAAAAAAAAAAAAAAAAAAAAGGAACAGTGTAGGCTTAACATTTTTATACTTATGACTATAAGTAAAATACTTGGGAGAAATATACATTACAACATCTCATCACGGACATGTTGTACTGTACTAAGAAGAGTGGGGAAGCATTTGGGTCTGTAAAAATGTCATTTGTGAGCACTGCCTCACCAAAATGATTTGTGCTCCTCAGGAGAGGATCAGACTCAAATAACAACCAGTTTTATGTTTAAAATCAATGTCAAGACACTGCTGGCAGTTAGTGTCTGTCCACATCAGAGATCTAATGGGTCTGTCTTGATATTAAAAATACATGGACATACTTCTCTTACTGTAAGCTGTAACAAAAAGCTTTTAATTGCTTTACAGAAGACTTGAAAGTGTATACCACAGCAGCACATCAGCAGAGGAAAATAATATGGCTAAAGGTGTGATGACAGTTCAGCATCTATTTTTGTTCCAAGATATACTTGTATCTATTAGGGCAAATTTCTCACATATTTCTTTTTCTTGCCATTTTCACATTCTACTACTTGGTCTTCGCAGAAGACAGTGGAAACCGAAAAGGAAATCAGATATTCCACACAGCCTGAATGGAAGAATTCTTCTGTGGTATGCCTTTAGACAGGGCTTTTATGGTTAACCTTCAAAAATCTCTCCCTTTCTCTCCACTTCTTATTCCTTAATAACATTTTCACTATGAGCACCCCTATATTTAATTGCTGTAGTCAAAACAGAACCAAAAGGATCTTAATGAAGAGTCAAAAGATGGTTCTTCCTCCTCTTACTTCATCATCTTAGACAGTAGTGAAACGTCCTTAAACTAGCCAAATAAAAGGTTCAGAGACGAAAAAATGTTCTGAAGAAAAAAATAACTTTTGCCTTCTCTTGCCTTTATAAGTCTCAGATCCATTTGATTCAATTCCCTGTGAAAAGAAAGGTTTTGCAATGATTCCATACATTGCAGATCTAAGTAGCGTTCTCCAAAGTACTTCCTCCACATCAGAGCAGGCTTCTAGCTGGACAATTTCTTATATTTCCTTCTTGCTCTTTTGCTCCTGTTTTTTTTTTTTTGTTTGTTTGTTTTTTGTTTTTTTCTCCCCTGAAGTGTAGCCCACTAAACACAGATGAAAGGAACAAATTATTTAACTTTGAGAGATTAACCAAATAAAATATAATATAATGAGAGATTAACCTACCAAATATTCAACCCCTTAGCCAGCTGAGCACTGAGTTTATGGTTTCAGCTGTTCTACTACTTCAGGAAGTGCAGATTTTGAATGCTTGGCAGATAATAATACACAGACCCAGGAGGTTTTTTTTTCTTTTTCTTTTTTTTTTTTTTTTTTTTTTTTTCTTTTTTTTTTTCTTTTCTTTCTTTTCTTTTAACCAATGATACAAAGGAAGTGGTTTTGTTGCTAGCAGGTACCTTGTTTGGGATATTAAGATAATGAAAGTTCATCACCACAGACAAATTGTGACTGCACACCATACAACCTGACCTCAAACTCGAGTTACTGAATGGAGAACATTTATAATAGCCCTTCCTGATCCCCCAACAAATCAAATTCACACCCTTTAATTTGTTAGAAGAAACTGAACTTCTATATAAATAGATTTAAAGGAAGAAGAAAGCAAAAACCAAATCTTTGAGAGAAAGAAGTTTCAGTGGTGCTATATTCAGGAAAATAGAAGGCAAGTTCAAACTTTAATCAAATCTAGTTCTCTCTTCCAGCAATTGCTTTGTTACACAGAACAACTGTGTTTCCAACAGTAAGGCACAGGGAGGGATGCCAAGAGGCAAGCTTACTCTCAGAGATAGGAAACATTGCACACTGACCCCCCCTGTTCTTCAAGGCCAGTCTTTCACTGGAGAGAGTAGCTGCTTCTGCAGAAATACAAGCAGTCGATTTTAAAATAGTATCGGGAAATGCACAAAGATCAGCACATGTGTTGATCAACTGAATAACTGGGCTAGATAAATACCAATCAAAGCCGCTCCCAGATTTGGCAGGCATGCCTGTAAAAGGTCTTCTACACAGTCAGTGCATTTCCAGCCATTTAACGCGGGGTTTAATGCCTTGCTACAGGGTGTGGTACAGTGTAATTGTGTAGGGGAGCCTGGTAACCTTGCTAAAGACACTTTCCCTGTGACCCAAAATGCTCACTTTTCCTGATTAAAATGGGTAAAAAAATAATTTATGCTGGTGGTTACAGTTTAAATTGTCTGGTACACTTCAAAAGCCTGTTTACCTGTGATTTAAAACCAGTATCTTTTGATCAAAGAGATAAGCTGTCTCCACACTGTCTGGTGATCACTACTTTCATAAGGCCTTTTCCCTGTTTAGATAACTTTTCAGTTTTTCTGGGCTACGAATAGATGCCAGTTTCGAATTTGTCCATGTAAGTTTGCACACAGCTTTGCTGGGGTCTGTCGTACTGCATCTGAGATAATGTTTCAGCAATTTAAGATTTAACAGCTGCTGCGCAGAATTACAATTGGCTAATCTCGGTCCTGCAGTCCCTTTGAAGTACCCATGTCACACACACACACACAAAAAAAAAACCTTCACCTTCTTGCGAACGCTGTATTTGGGATTATTACCAGCTAATTGGAGGAACTTTTGAATTTATTGATGAGAAAAAATAATCACTGAAATGCATTAGTATTTTTCTGTTTACTTCATCTTGAAACCTGCAGCAAAAGAAATCGAAACTTTGTTCTTCTTAATGATGGTGTGGAGTACAAAGAAAGAGATTAGAGTTTGACCTGACTTCCTTTTGTGCTTGTTTATATCATTGGAGCAGAAAGAATCTCGGTGCTTGGCAGCCCACTTCCTGAAGTCAGAAAAAAAAAAATAAAAAAAATAAAAAAAAAATAACCTACATTTACTGCAAATTGTATTGAGCTCATGAAGCTCTGATATCACAAGCCATTGATCTGGTCAAGTGTTAAAGAGAGATGTGAGACTTCCCCTTTTCGGTTACAAATTCCAGCCTGGGAGACAAGAAAACAGCAACTCTGCCTGCCACCAGAGCGTGCGGGATCTGCTAAGGAAGACAGCACTGAGATGGCAGGTTTGCTCTTTGGAAGAAATACCTGCATTATTTTTTCTGACAGCACCAAGCTATTTGTTAAATATAAAATACCGTAACTGAAGCTACTCCTTGCTAAAGGGGCACCGAGAGTTATAAATATTTACTTGAAAATATCATCAGAGTTGAAACTTAATTGAAATGCTAAAGCTTTGTTTGCTTCCCCTGCTTCAGCACAGCTGAAACAACAAAACCAGTCAGACTGCCTTTTTTTTTTTTTTTTTTTTTTGGTCAGGTATGTGCTGAATTACCAACAAAAAGCTTTCAGGTTCTTAGAAGAAGTGCAGCACCCGAAGGATTTCTCCCAGCTCCAGACAGAAAGGCTTCAGCAAACTATCTGTGTTGCTCTTTTTGCAATTGCCTTTTGTTGGCTTGGACTGAACGTGTATCTATTTTGTGGCCAGACACAGAATTTAGTATGAAAACACAACTGGAACACCCTTTTCCAAAACATTAAAAGGTTTACAAATGACAGTTTAAGGTTTCTACATAAGCAATCTGTGAGTGTAAAGGGACTGGGCTTTGTTTTCGCTGTAAACCTCCCCTTTCACATAAATGAGGACTATGGAGATAAAAACTGTTCTCCATACCTTACTCCTTATTTTGTTTGTTTTCTGGATAAAATTAAATTTCTGAAATTCCAAAGGGGGGTTGCAACATTCTGTAGAATCCTAAAGTTTAGCAGCTTCAGTTCTTATTTTTTTTTAAAAAAAACTATTTTAAAGCTTTTTGAAATAGTAGGTGAAATTATGCAAGTGCAGGCTGCCATAAACTACTTTTACTCCTCCTCTGTGTGTGTTAATGTCAAATAAATGCTACCATCTCCATTATACTGATGGAAAGCCTCAGCACAGATCCTCAAAAGCTACCCAGGCATTTATCTTTTGATCTATTTCCCAGCTGTGTGCTGTGACCGGTAAGGCAAGCTTCCATTCCACTGGGCGGATGCCATGGTTTGGTGCTTAACATCCTTCAGGTTTTACCTGAATCTCTTTCCCTTTCCCTGGGGCTGGGGGTTCCAGATGGAAATAGCTTGATGGACAAGGATGAAAGAAGAGGTTTCTGTAACGGAGAAGGAACAATGCCTTGGACTATCCCCAGTACAATTGCTGGACTTTTTCTTCCTGTTTATTACTCAAATTGCTACTGTTTACCTATGATATCTGAATTAAAACAAGCAGCACTAATATATACAATAAACCTATTATTTTTTTTCACTCTGATATCAATGTAGACTTAGTTTCTATTACTGTAATGGTGAAAAGTCTTAGCTTTCTTAGCCTAAAATAGTCCAGATTGGAGAAAGATTACAGGGTCAAGATTCAGGTGAAGAAGTCTAAATAAATGAATTAACTATTCCTAGTATTCCCTGGCAAACTGATCTTCCAACTGGGATGAGGGGGAGCAGACATCTAACCGGCTGAGATGCTTGAAAACAACAACAACAAGCTGAACAAGTTCCACAGTGTGGGAAAAATACAGCATGCTCTGAGTTCATTGTATATCCTGGCCTCATGTTTTCAAGTTTTCCTCTTAGCTTTACAATACAAGAAACATACATAAGCAACGCAGAAAATCCTACCCCAAACTGAGATACAAAACTGAGATATCTCTAATGCCAAGCAGGCTTTACTGAAATTAAATACAAAGAACTTCATGAAATGGCACAAAAATCACGAAATGTTTGATAGCTTGAAAGATTGCAATTGTACAATCGTTTGAACACTAATATGGGGCAGGCAGGGTGACTAGTTTGTTCTAGCTATAATTACTATAGCAGTTACAGTAGGTGAGAAAAATAAGAAATAGAAAAAACATAGCTTTTAAAATTATTAACTAGTTCCACTAAGAGAATGATTATATTGGGACAGCACACAAAGCAAAGGGACTAGTGACAAGTGTGACAATATCTGTTCCATTGATGATACCTTCTCAAAAAACTTTTTGTGTAAAACTTTTTCAGTAAAGGTCTCCCACCCGCCCCTTTTCACAAGGAAAGATGAGAAAAATACAATTTATGACTCTATGTATGCCTGATAATATGTAAAGATTTTCTTCTGTTTCATAAAGAGAATGTGGTGATACATACCAGGATGTGGGTGACTCAAAGGTTAGTGTTAATATTATGCAAAAAAAAAAATAAAAAAATGTAAGCAATGGGGAAATAAAATATACAGAAAAGGTGTATATACAAAAAGTCTCTGGAACCCTCATTAGAGACATTCACCCACATAAAGCCAGATAAATATTCACACTTTCACCTATTTTTTCAATGTGCTTTTTCTTCACAAAGACCTTTTAAAGGACTGACAGCATAATAATGACCACCATCATTGGAGCATGTCCTTGACTGCTGTTCCATGAGCTCTCAGGTAAGGGTTTTCAAATAAAGCCCAGTATAGAAGTTTGGGGATTCACAAGGCCATATTCTAGTTGCTGGATTGAGTTCAACTGATTGCAGTTTGCACAGTGCAGTACAGACCAACAGACTCTGACCCTACAACAGGAAACCATAAACCTAGATCATTTATGGACAAATGCAGCATCTTATTCCACATTTATTGTCACTCACCACGATAAAGTTAGCTAGCAAAATGATTAATGGCAGAGAAAAGAGCTTTGGTTGTGAAGTACTGATCATATCAATGGCTAGATGTTAGGCAGTGCCTAAAAACAAGGACAGCCACAAGACCTAGGGAGCCAAAGGGTGGCAGAGGTGTGCAGAGGCAGTGGATGTGCCACCTGCCTTTTGGACAAAAGTTTGGGGATATTAAGAACACTTACTATTTGAAAACATTCTCCATTTTTTTTTATATGAGCTTTCCTCTTAGGATATTTATACCTCATTCTGTAGTTTTGTAATCTTCTGTATTTAAAAATGAAATTATGAGGGTTTTGTTTGTTTTGTGGCACTTTGTCAAAAAGTTGTGTTCAGTGCACCAGAAACTCAAGAGCAAATTTACAAAGCTTTAAGTTTCCAAAGATATGTGCATAGAAGAGTTTCATAAGTTTAGAAAGTGGAATAGGTGCCTTGCCGTTTTGAGGAATGGCTTTAGAAACCTAATGGCATTTTGATATGCATAAATATTTGTTCTCTATCTTGAAGCACTTATGATTTATGAAACAGTAGTATAACAGTGGAAACTGTAGCTTTGTGTTGTATTTTCAACCAAAGCAAAACTTAAAAACCAAGCTATTTATTGGTGGGGGTTTTCCCCATCCACACAAAATTCTGGGGAGATTGGGTGATATTACATAGCACACTGGAAGATTCTTCACCTGCAAGTAAAATACCAAAAGGTAATGAGTGGGTGAAAAGAATCACCAATGTGAATAGCAGGCTCCAGAAGAAGTTAGTCTACCTCTAAAGAAAAGCAAATCAAGAAGCGTAATTTCAACCTCTATCTCAAGGAAAAAAAATAGCAGGTATTACTGCCTGAACACTGGCCCCAGAATAGGGAGTTCTCTACTGTCTACCTATATCCTTCTCCTATCTATCTTCTCTTTGAAAGTATTTAGTTTGCCATTTCTAAAGGGTCAAAATGTGAAAACTCTGAAGCACTACTGAATGGTAATCCTCAAGTAACTTTATGCACTGTGTAGCACAGGAATGAATTTTCACTGCCTTTTCCAGGCTAATCAAAGAGTGTGGTGCAACTGGAAACTGAGCAAAAACAGTAGAGCACCTTCATGTTGTATCATTTGTCACCAGGGTTTTATGTACTTTTTATGCCATGAGGATGTAGTTAACAGGTGAGGGTAGTTACAGCATTAATTATTTGTTTTCCATAACTTGGGAATGTCAGTTGTCTTTTCCCATAGTGGTAATCCATTATTAATATTTACAAGCAATTTTCTAGTAAGCAGGTAAAATCTCATACTCAGAATCAAATTACTGCACTCCTGATGATACTTCATGAGATGAGCACTTTATTAGGAAACAAAAGCTTCCAGAGAGACTATTTAATGATAAGTACATCAGTTTCTTTAATACTCTAATGATAATTGCTAGTGAAACAATTATTTTTCTTGCCCAATGATTCCCCCCATTCCTCCAGTGAGAATTCGTGTACTCAATGCTTAGAGACTAATATAATTATTCAGAGTTCATTAATAGGCAATATTGCTTTTCCTTTCATTACACTAGATTTGTGCATCTGTTTGAATAAGGATATATAAGTCTTCAACAACGTAGTATGTAGTTTTTAATTTTCTCAAACTGCTAAAGACAGAACAATATGAACCTGGCACTTGGCAATCAGGGAGCTGAGGAAACCCGACTCCTAGGTTAGTTTGCTGCTCATGGCAGTGTGAGCCAGTCTATCGCCCCGCTCATCTGCTCGGCTTCACTTTCCCACATGGCAGACAAGGACAGTTCCTCCCCACCTTTGCAGAAGGTTTGGGAATTCAGAGATGAATAACAGTGAACGACTTCTGCTATTTTTAAACTCTGTCAGGCTCCACAGACAACAAGCAGTGATAATGTGGCCAGAATGACGGGAAAAGCCTGGTGGCTCCGAGTCCCACAGGCCTTTAGGTACATGAGGAGACCAGCTGTGGCAGGGCCCGCCATTTTGGAGTGCCCGCCATTTTGGAGTGCCCTTTGCCAGTGGGAAAAATCCTTCCACCACAGAATTTCTTTATCAAGTCTTCCCCAGCTGAATAAGCCCCTCTTACAGACACAGTGGGTAGATTCCTGTGTTGCAGTTAGGTGGATGGGAGTAATTGTTAAACATTTCTCTCTCGGCACACCTACTCTGCTGTCAGCCACACTGACACTGGGTGATACTGAGTAGAAGAAGCAATGCCTAAGCCTACTGTGTAAAACTGTGTCCAAAAAGGCAATAGACAAATCAGAAAGGCAGCCTCACAGATAGTATCAGCACAGTATACCTCTCACTGAGGCAGGAACAGAAAGAAAAATCAGCTATTCAGGTAGTTTAAGCTATGTATATAAATGCTTCACCCTGAAATATCAAAACAGCCTTCTCCTCCTGTTTGAAGCTGTCCTTAAAGCGCTGCAGATCAGCATCAAATTCACTGTATGATTAAGGACATTTATAACATTTTCCAAAGTGTTACAATTCATTTTTTATTTATTTTTTTTCTTTCTTTATTTTATAATCATATTAATTCTGAAGTCTTGGGAGTCTGTTTGGCCTGTTTGCCCCATAAAGTCCTAGTCTTACTAAAAGCCAAGTTTCCTCACAAATCAGAGGAAGCAGCTTTTCTATTATTTTCTGTCTGCATCTGCAGATACAATAACTGTGCAGATTCCTCTAACTGCAACATCTCAAGCCAACAAGGAGGAGGCTTGGTGAGACAGCAGCACACACTGGGAAAGCAAAAGACCTAAAACGAAAACAAATATAAGAGACAATTGTGGAATTTTATACAGCACAGAACTAAAAGTATGTCTCTCATAAATACCATTTTAAGCAAACAGAGTAGTGGGAAAAGAGGTTCTGATGCCAGGCAAGTGGACCACAGCAAGTACTTTTACTGAATGTTCAATGTAGTGCCAGTAATTACTGCCCATAATGAGGGAAAACAAGCTGCAGTTGTAGCACAGTACCACAGCACATAATGCTGTTTGAGTTTCCCTTCTGTATGCTTTTGCATGCTAGGTGCTGATAAAGATCTTTTCCTCTAGTTTCATGTTTGCATGGTATTCTTGTGTAATAGCCCAGCCTGTCTGGTTACAGATTCTTCTGTCTCTCCTGATTAACGTCCTCCTCTTTGGACCCCATGAGAGGATCTAGGAAGCTTTTGGTGTTTTTCTGATCATTTGCTGCATTATCTAGGCTGTCATTCTCTATTTCAGGTATGGATTGCTCAAAACCCAGCATTACTTGCATTTTTACTTAGCATAAAAGTTGCTCTCCAGAGCAACTTTTCTTTGAACTGGTACTGAAACCAACTTCAGGAGTAATCAGTTCTATAGCCTTAGAGTGTAGATATCCCGATGTGTCTTCGATCAAGAAATTCAAGTCCTTGTCTTCAGGGATCCAAGAAAAGCACAGCTGTTACAAACCACGCATAATTCCAGCTTTGCGAATTCCCTATCACCCAACAGTAGTGAACAAGAAATCCTGGATGCTTGTCAGTTTTTTAAATTAAGAGACAATATCTAGTACACAGTACCAACACCACTGAAAGGAGCATAATGTGCAGGCATTCCAATCCCTGTGTGAGGCAAGGCAGTGTTAGCAAAGTCCCCTCCCAGGGCACGAGCTAGCAGCTAGAGTGGTTAGATAGTCATTAATTCTTACAAGCCTCAAAAAAAAAAAAAAAAAAGATCAGTGCAAAATGAGTTACACCTGTCCTGTAGAGTACTATTGCTTTAGCCCTGAGAACCTGGCTGTATGGGAATACTAGGGACCAAAAGGTGAATTAAATAAAATTACTTTGATGTGACATCCCCATAGAAACAGTTGCTGCAGCAACAAAACCTCTAGTTCCTCAAGTCTCTTTAAAATAAATAATAGTTAAAATAAATAAATAAATACTTTGCTTCCCAAGCCATTATAAAGTTTTCAAAATAGAAAATTTCACTTGGGAACAGCTCAGGATGAGTGTTGTTATACAAGCTTTTAACATATCCAGCAGGTGTACAGCATTGCAGGACTGTAATCACAACTTTTTTTCCTGATCCCTATTCTGAGGCAGTTCATCATCCTTTTAACTAACAGCATCTATTACTTCTCCCCCAAAATATAAAGAAAACAACACATTTGACTACAATGTACTATTTTGAATAGCTAATAGAGAAATGGGGGAGCATATGTATATGAAAAATTAAGAGTATATTTATTACTGATGCTCACTATTAAATTTGACAGATAGCATTTGCCTCCAACCTTTCAAGCCAGAAGTGGAACAGATGTTCATGAAAAGCCAGTTAATTTCCTGCCATTTGTGAACTGATTAGAAACTGAAACATTAGCACACTGACACTTCTTTATTTTTAATCTTGCTCATGTTTTGAAAGGAAAAGAAAAGAACCACCAGGAGCTAAAGTCTGGTTTTCAGAGAGGAATGGCTGCACATTTTTGTTTCCTCTTTTAACCCAAACCTGCTCTGCTAAGGAAATAGAAAAGAGCAAAACTGACTCCCCACAGCCAGTAGCAACTGAGTGTTGCAAACCGTCTTCTTGCGCTCAGCTGATGCAGAGCTGCCAGCACAGCGAGTGAACGAGGAAGAGCGTGTAGCTGTTGCTTTCTCACCCACCTACCTATTGTTCATTTGCTCAGCAGCTGTAACAATGGCTCTAAAGTTGTTTGCAAACACTGCTACTAAACAGGCAGTTACGCTTGTACAGGTCATTGTCAAAAACTCGGTGTTCTGCCCTGTAATGAGGAACAAGGAATGAGGAACTTTTCCAGTTTTAGTTTTCAGAAGTGCTGTTACTGAGCTGCATTCATATGAGGCCAAGCAGCCTTTGCTTTAATAGTTCCCAGAACAGAAATTCAGGCCCAAATACAGGTCTGGTATCAGCAGGCTCAATTCCATTCAAAAGTGAATGCTGTCTCCAGATCTAATTCAAGGATAACTTGCTTTTGTTATAAATATTTATGTACTATTATTAATCCCAGTGGGAGAACTTTGGGCATGCATTATCAGTTATTTATGTACTCCCTGCCCCAAGAAAACTGAGCCTTTTACTCTCTCGGGTGAGATGTAGGAAGTTACTCAGAAGTAAAGCCAGTCAGAAATTTTCTGACAAAACAAAGTTTTGTTGGATAATCACAATTTGCCAAGCCTCAAACACATTACGGAGCACATCCTGGGGGTTGAGGAAAGGCCACTAGCCCAGCCCAGGCTGTCCTCAAAGCACTGAGCCCAGCCAGGGCAGCTGCTGGGGACTTTTCCCTTCACCTCTGGTCTTGTCAATGGCACCAAGGGACTGCAGAGCCTGGGGGTCCCAGTTTGCGGAGAACGTCAAAAACCCGTGGTCCCAGGACTGACAACATGTTCAAAGCAAGCAAGGAGGGAAAAAAAAAATCTCTGCAAACTGGAAATCCTGCTTTTCAAGCCAGCTGTATTCAAGAGTAATAATAAATAAATAAATAAAATTTCTCTATCTGAAAACAAGATTTAACAGATGAGAATCTATCACGAAAGATTATCCAGTCAGCAGCCCGGTCAATGCTCTATATCCTTTGTCCACGTTGCGCATACATCTACAGCTGGGAAGGCATATGATTCAAGCATGTAACTAACGTACACTTTGCTTATCTCTGCTTATCTGCAGCCTGAGCAGTGCAACTGTGATCAAACAGGAGTCTCACCAAGCAGTAGACTTTCTGTGTGCATGCACATGTGTGTGCATGAAGGCGCAGTATGATCACAGAAATGCAGAGCTGGCACACAGCGAGAGCTGCCAGAAGTGTTTCATGTTGAGAGACAAAAGCTGATGCGTTTCCTATGAAAATGTTCTTGGTTCTGCAGTTATTTCAGCCAAGGTGTGCCTTTCTGTATTCATTTGGAATGATATGTAATTGCTTTTCTGATTGAGTTTCATGTTTTAGTAACAGGTGGTTGGACTAATCCTCAGAAAATGGCATGCAACACAGAAAGTTTAACTCGTTTTGAATACGGCTGTTACCGTACTGAATCAGCACACACCCAGCTTAAAGGTTATGAAACCTCTTGAGTGAAACTATCCAAGTTACTTACCGCTCCCCGATAAATGAGCAGTGAGGATGTTGCACAAATATTCTCATCTGTGTTTTATCCTAAACCTTTAGGCCACACCTTCAATTTGAATAAATCAGAGTAACTAAACTGATAGCAGCAGGACAAGGCATATGCCTAAAATTAAAGTAAGTGGCTTGCTAAAGCCAGAGTTTTCATTATCTCACAGAATTTTAGCCCTCATTCCAAAGATTTGTTAAAATGTGTACAGTTCCCCTTTAAATTCCTTTCCTTACTCCACTTTCAAGTTTTCTTTACTTTTTAATTCCTTTCTTCTTCCTACTTCTACCACTCCTCTGCTTCCTCCCTCTGCTGGGGGAGGGGAGAGGGAAGAATAAGTGCTTTGTTGTCCCTCCCCTCCCCCTGCCCGCAAAGTTGGCTTCTCCTCCCACCCCCTGGAAAATTGCATTTCCCCGACCATTCGAAAAAAATACTGCAATTTTTATTTGACAATGAAATGTTTGAAAAAGTGGGAAGAAAAAAAGAAAAAAGTCTTTGTGGACAGAAAAAAATGCATCACTTTTTTTTTTTTGGCCACGTGATGTGTAACACTGCAGAATGGGACTGTGCATCACAGTGTCTACATTCGTGATCAGATCACTCCCACCAGTGAGAGCCGAGCAAAGTGAACTAATTGAAAAGTGAGAGAAGCCACTCCCTCCAGCTACTGCAGCCCTATCGTCCCCAGTCACTCATTCTGAGGCCTTTTAGGGTTTTACTTCCCTATTCTCTTTTCTGCAGGAATTTCCTATCCCAGCTATTTCAGTCCCTTCCCTCATCCTTTCACTTTATACTGCGATCAGCTGTTAAACAATTCCCATCGACAGCAAGCACCATTGCCACACCGAGCACTTAACGTTCCGGACACAGAGGAAATAAATGCAGGGCAGCCTGCACCAGCCCCTCTGTGCACTTGAATATCATCCTAATATCAGTTTAAAATCAAGCAGTCTCTTCTGTATTATCTGCTTATCCGTCTTTCAGCCTTAACTTCACTCCATAAGCCAATTGTTGGAAAGGGGCAGTTTATTGTCACGCATACGGTCAACTGCATAATGAATAATTTCACATAAGTCATAGATGTGCTAAATTAAATCACCACTGAAGACCTTGGAAAAAACAACATAAGTCATGAACTAAATTTAAAATCATAGAAATCTAACCACTGCAAGGAGCTCTGCACTGAGAGGAAGGGGAACAAAGAAAATTCTGAGACTTAATTTGCACAAGTGTTATAATCCTGAACCAGAGCTTCATATCTAAAAACAACTCTTAATCCTTTCAATGAAAAAAAAAATAAATTACACTGACCAGTATATTTTAATATTTCTTTATAAACTTTTGATTCAAAAAAATCCTCCCTCCCTTAAACTTCTATCTGTTTACAGACAGATATCCTATTGATAATGGAAGGAATAACAAAGTAGCCAGGCTTCTGGGTAAACTGATTAAAAAAAAAAAAAAAAGGAAAAAGGTTGAACACATGCAATATAGTAAAATTATGACTAAGGTAGGATATAATAACCGCCTAAAATATTTGATGTGTGTAAATAGTAGGGACTGGCATGAAATAGTGTGGGCTGGAATGAAATCAGTCTGAATAGCAACACCGTTGCCTAGACTATGGAATATTTTGCTCACAGGAGTGGTGTTTGAATCACTTAAAGCTAGACTGGACAAGGAACTGGAGAACATGCTACATGGCTAGAGACACAGCTACATCAAAGGGTGATTTTCAGTCTGTGAGTCACCGTGACAGCTGTGCCCCGCTGGGAAAATGCAGATCACAAAGCCCAGGATGAAGCACACGAGGGCCAGAGACAAAGCTTCCTCTGTCGAGGGGAGCTGGCGATGCGGCGGTCTCAATGCAGAGAGCAGGCAAACCCAGAGTCTGAGCATCTTTAGGACACACTGCAAAACTGCCTGCCTCGGAAAGTCTCTCCACCAGGAGACAAGCACAATATTGATAGTCTCTACTACTCTGAAAGTGGAACCAACCAACTGAAACAAAGAAAAAAAAAATCACTATCAGCTCAAGTTCTATGTAAACAAAGCTCTTACTCCAGAAGTTGTATGATCCTGAAACAGGAGGGACAAGCACTCTGTGAGGTCTGCTACAGGCTCTCCTTCTGTGCAGTGGTGCCCACATACTGCTCCTAAGGATGCTTTTTATCCTTTTTTTAAGGATAAAACTCCTTAATCCAAGAGAAGAATTCTCACAGCAAAATTTTAAAATACATCACTTACAGGAACTGATTTTCTCATATAAATAACTTCCAGTCCAGAGCACAGAAGAATCATGAAATGATAGGGAAGTAAAAGAAGCAGCTTGGGCAACTGGTTCTCTCTCTCTCTCTTTTTTTTTTTTTTTAAAATTAAAACTCATTATTAAAAAAAAGCACCAGAAGTCTCCCAGTATAAACTGGGAGTTTATACTCCCAGCCAGTTTCCAATCAGTTCGTTGAAGGAAGATAAACAGAGTTATATACTGATCTATACTCAGAGTCGACTTCTTTTTCACAAAATTGAAGTATTATTATATTTATGTTTTATAAACCCAGCCTAGTCAGCAAAATATCCTTGAAAGTCTGACGATTTGCAGTGGTTTCATACTTCAGGTAGCTTTCTCTTTGTTTAAATGACCAAAACAACAGCAACTGGTATAAATGGTCTCCACAAAGCTAAATAGCTGTAACAACAGAAATCCCCTTTCTTTACCCAAAATAACTGCAGCTGGAAATTACCAATGACCAATTTAAGAACTATGATATTCACTTTCATCAGAAAGTAGATGGGAATTTGGAAAGAGACAGTGGCCATTCTTACTGTCTTATCGGAACAGTAACTCCCAGCTTGCCTCCAATAAAGCCCGCTCTGGTCTAACAATAATGAACATATCCATCCAAGATATAGGATTTCATGTGCAAATAATTGTTCTTATGTACTTATTCTATATACTTTACTTTTAAATGTTAGTATTCTGTTCTAACCTGATTATAGTAGAATTAATTTAGCTCCTCCTTACCTGACCCAAATATACCTGAAACCAGAAAATAAAAGTACAAACAGAAAGTTTGACTTCAGTTTAGATTGAGAGATACTGGATTACTGGATTTATTCCAAATTAAAAAAAAAAAAAAAAAAAAAAAAGGGGGGGGGGGGTGTCACATTTTTAGAATTGGAAATTGTATATTTTTCTTTTTAGAATAGATAGCACTGTAGTCTAAGCCATAATATAGATAGGTAAATAAATACCATGTTTTTCTCCTAAAGATTAGTTAAAATGTAACCTTGTCGAACCTTTCCATTTTTCCCCTGATTTTCTGGTTACACTGATGTGATCTCATAAACCACTTTAACTCATATAACCAGCTGTTGAATTGCCCACACCGCAGATTAAACCAGATTCTGCCACCTCCAGGATCACCCCTTGCTGCAGAGTAAGAGGCACACACCACATGAAGCACCACCTGACTTCATCTACTGCTGGATTACTTACAGATTTTGAAAAGGGAAATGTAATGTATATTGTTCTTATATCCTGGCTCCTACTGTATATGATGGGTTTTGCTTTATATACATTTCTCCCTCCCACCTCTTCAGTCCCCTTAATTTCCAAAAGTAACTGAATGACAGTCAGCAAGTCTGATGCTGAGCTTGCTGACAGACACTGCTTGAGCATTCACTTTTTTTTCCCTCAAGTATTTTCTTAATGAAAGACATTTTTGAAGGTACTTCTATTAGGAGGCACACAATTAGCCTAGTGACCTTTGTTTTCTGTGTTATCTTATCTTGTGGTGTTTCATTTTCAATTAAACCAATGTTAAACATTGTGGCTGAGATTATTAAAAGGCACATTATTTAGATTGCAGGAAATGAACACAGGATGGTTTTAAAGATGTTCTGCAATCATCATTCATTTGTACTACTTTTTTATTTATTACATTTTTGCTCAATTACTTATAGACAATAATGCTGGGACAATAACAGCACACCCACTGCAGCTGAAAGACACTATGTTGTGTGGTGCAGGTCTGCAGTGTTTGCATATAATTTCATCTCTAATTTAAACATGACTGTGTGCACCACTTGTGCATGTAGTTACACAGTCTTTATGTGAAATCCTAGAACTCTCTCTCTGCAAGGAGATGAAGTGACGTGTGTTGATGCATCAGATGAATAACTGACCAGCTGTAAGGTTCTGATACAGATTTTAAACCAAAGATGTAAGTATTACCAAAAAAGTAAAAATGCAGAGAACAAAGATTTCTGCATCTGTGTGCTCAAGAATGCTGAAGAAAAGCAGTTCACCACAAGTACTGATGCAAATAAACATTGGGTACATCAGTCAGAAGGAAACGTGTTCTTGGAACAAATCTGAAGGTTTTTTTTTTTTTTTTTTTTTAATTTAATTTGCATAATAGATCAGATAATTTGCAAGACCTGCCATCTCTTAGTTCAGCCATCAAACAGGAAACAGAAATAACAGAGTGGCACTTGTGACCGATCATGTGACAACAAAACTGAACAATGCTGAATCTCTTCCTAAACTGTTTATGGAAAAATCACAGGACACGGTTCATTTGCACAAGCTATTTGACGAATCATTGTGAACAAACAGATTTGAATCAGGTGATTTAGAAACAAAAAAAAAAGTTAAATTAGATTACTGGTGATGACTGTGATTAAATTCATAAGCAGCTCATTTTATCTTGTTCCACACAATATTTCTTCCCACCTAAACAGGTTACACAATGCCTAGGTTTAAGGCATTTAAGTATCTCATAAAGTGAGCCACATTGAGTATATTTTGAGTGAAGGATGAGAATGTTTTTAGCCTCCTGCAGTTCAGATTTGGGTCACTTGTTTTATTCAGCCTAGCCTCATTCTAAACCCAAACTTGACTCTCACTGATGTTATAAATATTGCTTGTCCTACTCCAGGTCCTGCCAGTCCCTATTTCTTAAGCACATTAATATTCAAACATCTCTGTAGGGAAACAAAATCGGCAGTTTCTCTTTCTATACCTGTCTGTGACAGATAGCACCAACAGCTTCTGGCACCAACAGC
The DNA here is from genome assembly GCA_011076525.1 of Nettapus auritus. Lineage (NCBI taxonomy): Eukaryota > Metazoa > Chordata > Aves > Anseriformes > Anatidae > Nettapus > Nettapus auritus. The sequence continues at coordinate 9,094,685 of CM021784.1, forward strand.
CAGGAGCTTTGGTATAGGCTATCAGCAACTCCACAAGGGCTGGGTGTAAATCCCGAAAGCCTCCTACACGTATCAGAGGCCAGAATTAGGGTATCTGCTGAATTCCATTCCCACTTGGTAGCACCTTGAAGAAGGAACTGCAGTTGCTGCTTCACAATGGAATAAATCATCCTGCAAGATATTGATCATTGGTTCCAATAAACCACCCCATACCTGCAAACTATATCCTTAGCTGTACTTGGGAGATTGTTCTTTCACTGCTCCCTCTCTCCCTCAGGAGTTTTATCAACAAGGCTAAAATAAGCGATTTCTCAGAGCAGAGACATGCTCTTTCTAAGAACACAGATATCTCTTAACAAAATCTGCACCAAGATGTTCAAACAGCATGGGTGCATGTGGGAAGTTGCATTTCACAAGCCTCTCACGACACTGCCTCTGTTACACGTGCCAGTAAAACCAGGGCACTGGCCTCAGAAGTAAGTGCTGCATTTATTTGTTCTTTAAGCTTCGACAGAATATTAGCTGCTGTGTGATCTTTATTAGAAGCAAGGAAACCCAGTGCAGTGTGTCAGGCAGTGGCAGATGTGAAGGAGGGTGTGGTTTCTTTTTTTTTTTTTTTTTTGCTCCAAGCAAGTTCTGACAGCCCTGCGAACATTTGACCCTATGCTGCATATTGGTGTGCAACGTGCATTTGTTTAGGCTTTCTATTTCAAGCTTTCATTCACCGTGGTGGGGTTATAGGCAGACAAGAAGTATCTGTGAATATGTCCAGCCTTCTTCACAGGGCTTCTTCAGACTTATTAACCACAACTGTCACTGCGTCTGCTTGTACCTCAGAGGTATGTTACATGGAGGGGAGCACATAAATGAGATCTGTGCTGGCTGTCCACATTCACCCTGGTGACTCTCCCTGTTTTACACCGTGCCTTGATACTTCCCTGCGGAGGAAAACCTGGAGGTTTGTCACTGAATGGTAATCCAGAAGCAAGCCGCTGTCCCCACTCAGCAGCTCATTGCTGTCATCTCAGAATGTGCTGGCAAGCTGCTTTGTATGGCTGGGTTTAATAAACTTAAACCAAAGCAAGGTAACTTCTGCCAGCCTGGTTTATTGTGCCCGTTGCAGGCTGGGCAGGGGGCAGCAACTCTTGAGCCCCAGCAGAGTGAAGGCATCAATCCTAACCCTCACCCACAGGCACTAACTATCCTGCAGTGGAAGCTGAAGCCCTTGTCCATGGCTCCATATGCCCCAAGCATCCCACAAGTGAGCGCTCTCCCTTTTGCTCCGAGCTCTGTGCCACCTTTCCTTCCAAGAGGATGGCTCTACTGAAAGCACGGGCTGGGCAGAAAAGCAGCTGGAATACCAGAACAGGTTTATCCCACCCTTGCTTATGCCTGGCAGCGCTATAGGGAAACGCAATAATCTTTACTAGGCCAACTGACAAATTCTTTGTCTCCTATTTCCAGATAAGCTCCTAAAAAGAAAGCCCTTTTTTACAACTCCAAAGCAGCAGCATTCATGCTGAGAGACTGAAAACAACTTCTCTACATCTAACTTCATTATATTAATGACTGTGTTTGAAAGAACAGAGATGCTTCTGGTGGAATAGAATGGTTGCTGGTAGGGACGGAACATGGAGCACACAGCCTCCCTGCAAAATGCACTATTAATTACCACACGTGAAGCATTTAGAAACTAGCTAGGTCTGGAGAGGGGAGAAAGACAGCATACCTGAAGCACAATAGCAGCATCTACAAGGCCATGATTTTCAACATCCAGCTGAATCATGATTCTGACAACCCAAATTTCTTTTTAGATTTTTTTTTTTTTTTTTTTTTTTTTTTTTTTTTTTTTTGTGGGTTTCCCTTGAACATCAAATTACACAAGACAAAGAAGTGGTGATTGTGTTTAAAAAAAAAAAAAAAAAAGCATGTCAGTACACATTCACACTGACTCTGGTAATTAGGTCTTTATCACATAGATCAAACATATGGGGAGTCAGAAATATATAACAATATACACCAAACTTTTCAAGGATGAAAACACAGGAGGTATAAGTACAAGGGCCTCAAATTAAATTTATTTTTTTCCTGTTGTCTAAGTATCTGCCCCTTTCCAATAACTTCTGCTTTAACCTGTGAGTTGTGATTAAATGGTAAACCAATAATTGCTTCAGCCAACAGGCTTAAATACTTGTTCTTATCACCAAAGAAATCTCAGTGTCTGTCAGAACCAACTAACGCACCTGAACATTTGCCTCATTTACACAAAAATTTGATCTGGATCCGTGACTCATATCTGCCTGAACCAGAATGCTGACACTGAATACCAGGAACTTCAGACACCACTTGAGTAGGAACCAACCTTTATCTGTAAAAAGAGAGTTCAGAATACATTTTTTCCGTTATTAAACTGAAATATGTATTAGTCAGTTTTAGAAGAGTTTCACCATTTTCAGTCTCAGGAAATACCATAGCTCCTAAGAGCTGCGGCTACAAATTAGAACCCCATTGTGTAAACTATTGTAGACCAAGATACTTTACAGAGACAATGCCTTCTCTGATTTATAATTAAAGTAGGAAATTAAAAATTTTCCTTTATGCCAAAAGGACTTAACTGATAATGCACATTCTATACTTGTCCTGCTGAGTGTACTTTATAAACCGAGATGAATTTGCACTAGAAATAATACAGGAAATGCTGGCAAATTCCTTTTGAGCTTTAGTTTAGGGCAGGGACCACAAATACTTTGGACTGGTGTAGACTGCAGGATGAGAATACTTCCTTTTAAAAGCCACCGAGTCTGCTGCAGCTATTCTGCTGAGGTTACACAGGTGACAAGTTAAGGATCCCAGTTGTCCCAGTATAGGCAAGGCTTTCTCATTAATAACCCAGCTGTCTGTGTAAGCTCAGGCTATTGTGGCAGGTATGACTGCACTCCTATTTCACTCATGCCAGTTATGACTGCATACAGTATTTAATTAATTATGTGCCTAAGTAGGCAATTATGTATCTCAGTAGGTAGTTATACAGTTATCTGACTTATATGTGAACTGAAAACACAGAACTAACTGTTCAACTGTGTATACATTTATGACAGCCTTAAGTCACAAATCAGTTGTCTTTGCTCAACCGTGTAGGTTTGTCAGCCACCAGCCCTGTTTATGTTTGGTACCAGGCTTTGGTTACTTCTGTTAGGTAGCAGCTTTCTCAGTTGGATGGCAGCGATATGTGGGAAAGGTTTGCACTAACATTTTGTAGGTCTCAAACAGGTTGCAAGTTGCTTTCTGAGAAGGATATGGTGAGAGTAAGCAGCATAGGTTTGGTTTTGTTTTCAAAGCAACATGGTAAAGTACACAGGTAAGCATATTTCCTCTCAAACAGCCATCCATCCCAGCACAGGCTTTGTCCATCTCGTCATTAGCATTGTTTTTATTTCATTATTAATATGAACAAGGCAGTAAGAGAAGAACAATAACACTTCCACAATAGCACAAAAAGTGACTTCCGTGTTACGGTGTCGTCGACCAAATCTCTCTTGACCTTTTTGTTTCTTCTGCATTTGAAAGAGAAAGAGAGAAAGGAGTAGAGAATGTGTCTTTTCATATACACAAGGCACTTATTCTCTTTAATTCTTTTATTTTTAAAAGCATCTCTGTGGTGCTCGCTTAACGTGCCTGTCACACTATGCATAGATTTTTAGGCACGCTATTATTTTTTTTTTTTTTCCTGTCCTGACCACATTAGTTTTTGAAAGGCAGCAGATTAAGAAGGCAGAGCTCTCTCATTTCCCCTTTAGCTCATCATCACCCCTCTCCCCTTCGGTGACCCTCCTCGCTTTTGTCTACCCCATGCCCCCATTTACAGGAACTGGTCAGTTCTGCCTCCGAGCACACACATCACACTGCCTTATAAACCAGTGAGATCCCCAAACAGGTACCAGCCAGAGCCCAGCCTTCAGTGGTTCTGAGCAGGACTGGCCAGGAGCTCTCTTTTGAGCCAAATATCAAGAATTAAGCTATAGAATAGCATTCTTCTATTCTTTATGAAGGAAGGTGGGATTAACAGCATCCCTGAGCAGAGATTTCTGAGCACAACATCTAAATAGAGCAGTAAATCCCAGGGGGGAGAGCATATCAAGTAAAGAGAGGAAGAAGCAGCGAGGTTTGGAGGTGCACACTGGTGTCCTGGGCTGCAATCAGAGGATGGCACCATTTGGCTGAGGCTGAAGAAGCATTATTTACCCAGGCCACCGCTGCGAAGGAATAGCCACAAAAACATTTTGGAGGATCAGAAGGATCCTCCCAAAGAAAACAGGACTTGGGAGCTCACCAAAATGGTGGCCCCCAGCTCTCCCCCCGCAGTGACACCCGGTGCGGCTGCACCGCTCTTACCCCACCCCTCTCTACACAAATTTTGATCGTATAGGGTTTTTTGCTCTTGGTTTTAGTCTCCAGGAGTCTATGAATGGGACGACAGGAAAAAAAAAAAAAAAAAAAAAAAATACTGCAAGTGCAACTGAGTAGTTTTAGTGACTGAAACGTCCAAGAACCTAAATCCAAGTGCCCTCTACTGGTGCTGGCGAGAAAAGCGGGGATGGAAAGCGTGGGAGGGGAGAGCAGGGGTGGCAGAAAAAGGGAAGTGAGATTAAGCAACAGCAAAAGGAAACTGTGTCAATAAACTGGGTATGGCCTGAAAACTATAATCACGGAACAGAACCATTGAATTGTTGGCAGGCAGGGCTGCTCGTGTAATGAGCAGTCCACGCCAAAAGGCACTGCTGCTGCTCCGAAGGCTGTGCGTGCCACAACGTTGAAACTACTGCTGCTTTGGGGTGGTGTAAGGGGAGATAATGAAACCCTTTTTTAACAAGTAAAGTAGTGCCTGTAATTCTGACAAACTTGACAAACTTTTTTTTTTTTTTTTTTTTTGGGGGGGGGGGGGGCGGCCGGGGGTGAGTAATTTTTAGCTTTTAAATTTTGTATTAAAAAAGGTACAGGAGAAGTTCGGAGTGTTCAGTACTTAATGTCTTTACTTTAAAGCTGAGACCAGCAGTTGTGCAACAATGACATTACCACATGAATCTGGTCCTGGAAGAAATTATATCATGTGTGCTTATGGGAGCTTAATCCATGAGGTCCCAGGAATGCTGGGATCGTATGTACGTACATGCACGCACACACACACACTGACAAAGCAGCTCATGGAAAATCTGTTTCAGACAAGTTTTTGGATAGAGCAATTCATTCTTGCCCCGTTAGAAAAGCAGTTTGTACAATTTGGTGGTATCACTGCACTGTGAATTTGCAAGGCCAAGAAATACTTGTAATATACGCTTGTAGGCACAATTATTTTATTGAGACAAAAATTCCACAAATTACTGATCTACTGCCTCACTAAAAATAGAAACAAACCAAACAGAAAATAGAAGAAATTCAAGAGGCAGATTTTGACATACTAGTACGTAAAAATGTGTAATTTGGGGAAAGTACTTTTAAATTCCTGCAATAACAGAAGTGAATTCTTCAGATTTACTGAAGAGATTATGACAAGAATAGGAGAGTCACCCAGCATGCAGAAGACACCAAGGCAGAGGGGAGGTGAAGGCCAGAGCAGGAGAGCTAGATGGAGATGGGATTCAGCTGCTCTATGAGGAAGCAACTTGGGGAAGTGACAAATTTGTCTGTTTTTCTGCCAGGAAGACAGAGGAGGAGGCTGCTCTGTGCAGTCTGAATGGAGCTGGATGGGATCACAATTACTGACTGGAAGACTGACATAATGACTGCATATCTGTGTACAGTATCACTTTTTCCTTGCTACATCCAAAATCAGTTTCAGAAACATCATGTGCTAAGTAACTGCAATAGTTATACTGGGAGAGGATGAGCACCATTTGAGATCTGCAGTATTGGATCTGTTCTGCACTCTGTGTTTCCACTAAATTCAGTTTGGGTCATCCTGACTTAAACCCATTCAATTACAGTAAAAAGCAAGTCAGTTTCTGACACCTAAATTATCTTAACCCATTGAAGCCAATAGAAATGGTGACAAGACCTCATGTGAAATTGGACTCATATAGTAAACCCTCTTTTTTAAAAAACAAACAAACAAAAAAACCTATGTATTATAGTTTTGTTAGACCAGAAGTTGATGCAAGGATTGAGTCCCCAGAAACCACCACCACCAGATTGACCTAAAAAACTTAAAACCTTGGTCACCTTCCTGATATAAAAAAAATATTTCCTGCTAGCCAGTTAGCTTACAATTTCTTTCTGTATGAAACACATGTTGATATTTGATTACTCCCTATAATAGTGTCCATCTGTGGAAAGGGCTGCAGTGCTAATACACATGCATGAAAGCAGTAATCTTATTTTCAATACCAAGGATTGTTTTATCTGCTTCATCTTTAATATTTCACTGCTGAGAGCAGGTTGTGCATATGGTTTTGCGGCAGCCTGTTTGCAGTCATTTCATTGTGCACACCTCCCTTTTTTGCACCTTCCCTTTCCACTTGAGCTGATTCTTTATACAGTGCAGCCACATTCGTTTTTATGTAGTGTTCATCATCTGGCCCAAGCCTAAACCTCCTCACGGGCCGGATATTAAATCATAAACAGCTCAGGACTGGTTCTGGTAATGAAAGTTGAATATCCCATCAAATGGGACCAAAAAAAAAAAAAAAAAAAAAAAAAGTCTATCTTGCCTAAACTTGGATGTGCCTCACTTGAACAATGACTGTGTGTGTATCTATCAGAGCTCCAGTGAGGCTGGAAACTCTGTACCCTAGAGACAGTTACCAAATCTGCCTTGTGAGACATGCCTCAGGTAATACACAATGAGAAGCGTCAGCTTCATGTATAAAACGTGTTTTATCTATCTTGTTAACTGCTTTGCTGTTCTGGGAAGAGCTCAGCTTGTCCCTACATGGTTCAGAGCTTCTGCTGGGCATGGAAGTCCCCAGTGCCGAGAGCTTGCATGAGTAGTCAAAGACGAGCGAGCCCCACAGCTCCGCTTTGGCCTTTTACATGAGGTGGAGCACAAGGCCTCCCGCCTGCCTCACACTTCACCCAGAGGAAAGCAGCCACAATGAACTTCATTTCCCAGCATTTCCCGTGGGATGGCAGAGTGCTAGGAGGGCCTGGTGCACGGCAGAGGCTGCTCTGAGCAGCACAGTGACCACAAGGACAGCTCTCACAGTCCCAGGCCTCCTCCCCAGGCCCCACCAAGAAGGCCACAAGGACAACCTGTGGTGCAGAGCTCCCTTGTGCCCCACAGATTCGTGCCAGGCCCACGCAGAGTACTCTCACCGCACCACAGATCCCCCTCCCATAGGACAATATTTCAACATTTATTTCACTGTGTGCATCTCTGTTTTTAATATGAGGAAGTCCAATTACATCTATGAGATACAGATAAGTACAAGAACAATAACACATTATGTTACTGGGGTATCTATTTTAAAGATAACCACTGCAGCAACTTTCAAAAACTGATCTTTCCTGACAGAGAATTGCTTTTTGCTCTATAGATAGCCAGCAGCAAGATACAAATTCAGACTAGCGACTGGAATAGATATCTCATTTCAAATATTTGAGATGTTTGCTGTTGATAATGAGTGGATTACTCTCATTGGTCTTAATTCTAATCTCAGATAGCAAACTAAGATCTTTCAGAAATACCCAGTATTTCATATTCACTTGTTGGTAGGGCAGAGGTCAAGTAACCAACCTCTCAGGAACCTTCCTCTTAATACTCAGGAAGTATTAAGAGGAAGTCAGACCAAATAAATAAATAAATAAATATGTTTTTAGATCAATACACTGACTCTCACAATATGCACTTTTGATCCTGAAAAGAAGTAAATAAAAATATTCCTCAGAAACAGATAATATTAAGTCAACCCTGATGGAAGTCCAATTCTGAACTAACTCACCATATTTTTTTCAACATTTATAGGACCTAACACTACACTCCCATGAAGAGAGAAACTGGGAGAATAAATTCAAAATAAACGAGAAGGTTGGAAGTATGCTAATAATGTCAGTTTAGGATGATCTTTACAGCACCTCACTGTCAAAGCATCACCATTCATAAAAAGTTCTTTGAGAAGCTACAAGCTGAGTACCCCAACACTGAAGCACGCATAGTCATTAGTTGCTTAGGAAATTCTTGGCAAACATGTACCTAAGAACAAAGATACATCTGTGAACAAAAAGCTTAAGGAACACTTTTTGCAAAACCCTAAATACTGTTTCTATCCTAGAATACAGACATTTACAAGTAATTTTGCCAGTAACCAGTAGTAATTTTAGTACAATATTTGTTTCCAAGTACTTGAAAGCACCTACTCTTGTGTCGTGGACTAGGAATAGTAACTGCCAACTTCACCCTCCCTACAGAAATTACTGCTTGCTTCCCTCCTCCCCCCAAGCTAGAAAAACAAGGCACAGATTTGATGGAAAGAGTAATTTTTCTAAATTCTTCCACTTTCGGCATATGGTTTAGTTTCGGTTTCCTCCAAGCTAGAACAATATGCTCTACAGGAGACAAGATGATGAATGCTTAATTTTGGGTTCTGTTAAAACAAACAACTTTCTCTAAAAGCACATGCTTTGTTTCAAAGTGACATTTGTTAAAAGTCTCAGTGTCCATATTATATTACATAACTGCAGGTCAGCTACGGTGACTGACATGGTGACATGAGACAATGACAGAAGGCAGCTTTGCCTTAACCCTCGCCCCTCTGCATCTCCCACATGCTCTGGACAAAGCACAGGTTTCAGCTTCCTTTCATACTTCTTCTAAACTGCTTCACGACAATCAAGGCAGACTATAGAGTTAAGCCATGTCAAGACCTTCCCTTGTTGAAAAAAAGGCAAAAAACAAAACAAAACAAAACAAAAACAAAAAACAACCCACCAAGATTAACCTGGTAACCACTTAAAAATATGCTAAAAAAGTATTTATTGTAGAGCACACACAACGAAGTAGTGTTTGTAATGCAGACATGCCAAAATCCAGCATCATTCTCCAAAAATCAGGATGTTCAGTGCGAGGCTCTAAAGTTACACAGCTCCTACTTACAAAATGCCAGTGCATTTTATGGGGGGGGT
>CM021784.1:9106161-9163575 GCA_011076525.1 Nettapus auritus
AGTAAAAAAAAAAAAAAGTAAAAAATTTGGAACAATCCTTACTTCCCTTGATCTCCAAACAACCCTAATGAAGAACTCACAGACACCCTTAACATTTCTGAAGTGCTGCAACAAAGATGAGCCTGCAAAATTCTAATAATGTTTTAAAGGTCCTAAAGATTGTGTTCAGGGTCTTTAATGTTCTCTGTGCACTGCAATAGTCATAGTAGGCCCCTACTCCTACTCTGTGTGAAGGTAGGTGAAGGGGTAGTGTCAAATGCTGCATCACCTGATTACATTGGGATGTGATAAAGAAGGAATTTGGACTTTGTACCTTTCCAGTATAAAAAGCAAATTGTTAATGCTTCCTGTGCAGTAGGCTGTTTTCCCATAGAGTTTAGTAGATGACAAATTTAATAGGAAATGATTAAGTAAAAACAAAGAATGTCAATAACAAATTTATTCTTCTTCAATGCTTTTGATAATTTGTTTTTGAAAAAATAATGCTGTCTTTAAGGAATTTATACAGTTCTTCAGGCTCTGTCAAGGCTGGTGCAGAATTTCCTGTTTTTGTGTTCTTAGAACTGTTAAACTGCTGAAGTTGCCAGTAAAGACCTGGGTGTGTTATCCAGAAGAGGTGGAGCCTGTAGCAAATCCAAATTCTTCACTGATACTCTCAGATGAGTAGAAAAAAAAAAAAAAAAAATAGAACTATTCCATCTGTAACCTCACAAGTAGGGTCAGTTCCCACAACCACAACTCATCCATGCACTAACCCTTTGTGTTTATCTCCTGCCACACTATCCTTTCTGTGTATGACACCATGGATTTTGTTGTGTAAGTCATCCCCAAAACAGCTGTAAACATACAAAAGGATATGGATATAGTCATAAATCATGTTCTAAACATGGGGTGCAGAGCTAGCAGCATGACACACACTCACACCACCTTGGAAGGAGCTTTGTCCTTCCCATGATTGGACCCTGGTCTCAGCATGAGCAGACCTTCCCTGGTCATCTCCTAAAGCACAGCCTTGTGCTTACAAGGGGAAGGATACTACTCACGTTCCCAGCTGGAAACCTGATCCAGCTTTACACCGGGTTGGGGTGAGATACAGGCCTGGCATGGTCAGGATTTGGCTTTATCTTTCAAAACTGCATTTAGCAACCTGCCTTATTACAAATATGATAACAAGGAATGCCAGAAATACTCCACAGAATTCTCAAAAAGAGTAGTCAGTCATTGGAATGGGTTGCTCAGGGAGGTGGTGGAGTCACCATTCCTGGGGGTGTTTAAAGAAAGTTTGGATGTGGTGCTTAGGGATGTGGTTTAGTGGGTGACATTGGTAGTAGAGTGATGGTTGGACCAGTTGATCTTGAGGGCCTTTTCTAACCGTAATGATTCTATGATCCTATGAACATGTAGAAAGTACAGGTGTGACATAATCTCTGAGGTATTTCTCTCTTTTGCTTTGTGTGACTGATTGGTACACACAATTCAACAAGAGGTTTCAGTAGACAAGCAACCCCACGGGAACTTCAGAACACCATATTATGCAGGAATATGACCACAATTATGATATTTTCAGGCATGTACGAACAGCTAAGACAATCTGGAGACCACGAGAAGTAATGTACCTTGAAACTCAGTGTCCCAGAAAACTGTCCCGCCTGACAGTCTTGCATTCTGATGAACTCCTCAGGTGGCGAGCAGGCCAAGGGCATTGTGATGTGAGAGGAATGGGGTTTTGGGGTGCTGAGAGTGTCTGAGGGGCCTGAGGGGGCACCCCTCAGGCTGCCTGCCTGGCTGCTTCTGGCCCACAGGGCCTCCTCAGACCCAGGGGACCTCCTCAGGCCCTACTCAGAGCAGCAGCCATGCAGATGCGCACAAGACAACCAGCTCACAAGGCAGACTGAAAAAATGGGCTGTAGGCAATGCTTATACCAAATAAGTAATAGCTGCTGAAGTGCAATTACCCATTTTGTGTGTGCTGGTAATTAGCTGCTGGTTACACGCACGATTAATGGGTGGACTGTTTAATAACAGAAATTACATTGTTCTATGCAGGCTGTGTATTGTATGAGTTGGTTCAGGGCAGTTTTGCCAGGAATTATCTATAAAAACTTGAAGTGTAATGAAGTTAAACATCTGGACAGATTCCAGGGAAGAACAACTGAGCTCAGATATACTTAGATACATATATACGGAGATATACAGATATACTCAGATATCTCCTTATATAAAAGGAGATAATTTGCTTTCAGGTTGCAGAAACACATGGCAGACAGGCTGGTGAGAAGGTGTTTGTCCCTCCATGCTTGGACTGAGCATGGCCCACCCTGAGCTCATCCCTGAACCGCAATCAGGAGCGGAGGCCTGGGGTAAACACCTGTCTATTGTAGAGAAGTGCTTACTACACAAAAAGTGGTAGTTTAAACCAATTCTTGGGTTATTTATATATTCCTGAGATGGCATTTGATTCTTAAACTTTTTCAAGTACGAGTGCATGAAACACACCTTAAGATCCCACAAGAAATCTGATCTGCTTCAGTTCCCCTCAAAAGATTCTATGTATAAAAACAGACCTTGTTTGCTGACAACAAAGCCAAAATGCAATGTCTTGGTTTGGCTGCTCTTTTCCTTTGTCTTGGATTGCAGCCTTTTCCAAAGCTTTGATTTCCAAATGACTTGTTAAGCTTTACCGGGCCTGAACATAAAAGCTGTACTTTCATGTTTCTTATACAGCATGTGGAATGCGGAAGCTCAACTTAACTGTGGATGCATCTCCTAAGACCTTTCTTCCTCCTGGGGCTCCATGTGTTGCTGCTTTATGAGAAGGCTGACTCCCTTCTTCAAAGCTTGTGTTGTTCCTGTTATCAGAGAGGAATCAAACGAAATGGGGAGTTTCTCTGTGGGAGGCAGTGCCAACCCTAACCGTTATTTCATCTGCAATAATAGCTCCATGGCACAGGGGCATCCACGGCCAAACTTACTGTTTTTCTTGTTTTTCTGCCAAGAGGATTTCCTGATTCCTGAAATTAGCCCTATTGCCAAGTGATATGGTCAAATCACATGGTCACCAGCCCTAATTCCCTCAGGAATACAGAATGGCAGTCAGTACAGCTCTACTCCTAAAGCAAGGGCCAACAATGAGTTATCTTCTACAGAAGGCCTGAGCTATCCACAATATAGTAATAACATCTATACTATCTGTAATACACTAATAATAACATCTATAGGATCTATAATACAATTAGCTAGAACATTTTTGTTTGAAAATAGATTAAATACAATTCTAATACAGAGGCAATTACACTAGTATGAAGTTACGTTATAGCACAATAGCTTATTTCTCTTTTCTGATAGCACTTATTATGCTGATGTCTGGCACTTTTATACAAGCATGTAACCATGGTGGTTGTCTCACTGTATGTAGCTTTACATGAGCGGATCTAATTGAAACTGTCTACTTTTGTAGTGTAGACAAAGCTTGTTTCTTTTTGTGTTGCAGTACTGGTTATGACAATCCCAGTTCTTTCCTCATGCTACTATAAATGCAGATCTACAGAAGTCACAGGTCCTACACAGCGGTAGAAGTAGGTTGTTACAAATCAGGTTTAAAATCTGTAAACGGTCAGTCTTGATTGATATGACTTTGTGTGGCATCAAAGACCCATTGTGCCAGGGAGAAGAACAGAAAGTGCTATTATAACTAAAAGACCTTTTGTTTCTGCTCTCTACACATAGAAACAGTGGCAAGTTTTAGTGTTATGCCTCAAGTCCACATGTTTGCAAGGCAAGTGCAAAAATACTATCTTTCTACAGTGAATAATATCGAGAAAAATAGCTCTTCTACCTCTGTCTATGACTACTTAGAAATGTAGTTCTGCAGATTTTACAGAATTCTCACTCAATTGCCAGTTGTAATCTTTCCTCAAATAAAGAAAGACAGATATTCACTCCACAGGCAGGGCTCTCATATGTTGATTTATACCTTAATGTCACATCAATCATCAGAAAACAGGGATGCAAATAATAAACTTTGTTTTAAGATTAAAGCAGCAAATGATTTTGTGAAAGGATTAGTATGTTTATTTAATCATAACAAGATCAAAATATATGATATATATCTTTCAGATGCTAGTGTGACTTCAAATGTCAGGCTTACAGTTCTTTGAGTAAAGGGCTGAATAAACCACAGAAAACTTATTTTTCTGTAAAATTTATTAACTATAGTTATTACAGGAGCCTTGTGAAGCAGGGAGGTGGCTGGACAGCCTTGATTTTGATTTTATTAGGATTAATTACAAGTATAGATATAAACAAATATCTGATGAAACAACTTTTTTTTTTTTTTCCCTATCATCTGAGAAATATTAATAACAGGATTGTAGGTACAGCCTTGGAGTTAGGACTACAGTGGGGACGCGGGTGCCCCCTTGTGTTCCTATTAGAACCTTAAATAATTTTTAATTTGTTATCCCACCTCATCAAGACAGGAGAGAAGTTGTCTCAATCATATAAAGCTTTTGCATTTTAGCTTTTTAATTTACATTAATAACCAATATGAAGCATAACTTTATAACCACTGATTCTATCATATTGCAGTCTTTTTGCTAATTTTAGCACTATTTAATACCACAGAAGGTGACTTGTTTTTACATTTAAGTATAACATTTATCAAAAAAGATTTTTTTCCTGGCCGCTTTGAAACTCTCTAAAACTGAGGATTTGTTGCTCATGCCTTGCTGCACAAACTGCATTCCTTTGTCACATGCATTTTTTCTGCTATTTATTTAATTCACTGCCCCTTTCTTACCTTACTACCCTCTATAGACTGAAAATCATCCACATGACCTTTCTTTAAATATAATACTACACATTGCTTCTTGATGATCTTTACAGCTGCTTTCTAACATCTAATGAACAAACCCTGTAAATGATATACCTTAAATGATACACCAATGTTTATTTTAGCCTCAGGCATCTGATGACAGCCATGTAAAGGAAAATAATGAGTCATCTCTATTGCAAGTGAGTGTAGAGAGAGCTGCTGATCCTTCAGCAGCCAATTGTATTCATTACTTGGATTTCCCAGCAGGTAGGATAGACACTGGATCTGTTTGTACTTCAGCATCAGACATCCTTTTGGAACCCTGTGGAATAAGATACAGAAATTTATAAAAAATTTGAATATTTCTAAACAGTTAAGTGGGGAATTACGTTAGAGCTTTGCTTGTAGATGTTTTCCTCTCATTTCACTTCCCTGTTCTTCTTAATTTGCTCTTTACTTAGTATGTAAGTACACGAACACCATATATATCACAACAATCCCAGAATGCTACTGCCTGCAATTTTGCCTAAATGCATTGGTTCATTCAATTTAATTTTTATATGATTTCCCCAATCATCAAGAAAAGTGATTGTGCTTAAGAAAGTGGACTAGCTAACATAACAGACTTGTTCCTGCTTGCAGTATTGTAGCTTTGGCATAATTCTCACCAAAATATCTCTGGTCTAAATGCTTCACTGAAACCACACCAAGAGTCCATCAAGCATGATTAATAGTGTACTATAGCCAGCCTCGGTCTGCTCTAAGTTACAGGAACATTAAATACTTTTACGCATGACAGGTATTTGACAATGTTAGAGTGATAAAGCTTTTCTACACTACAAATATAATTCTGGTTTTGGAAAAAGTTCAAGACACTAATCTGGTTTAGATGAAGGAAATGCACAGATCTAGCTCTACTAACAAAATATTCGACCAGTAATTAATAGAAACTTGGGTTTAGTTTACAATGCCTTGGCCCAATTTTACTGGCATTGAACATTGCAGCAGAATGAATCCACAAACACTAAGAGGTCTCTGTTAACAGTGTGTATGGATGCCAATCCTGTTTGCAGCCAGATGCCTAAATCATTACATACTGAACAGAAAAATACAGTGACAATGCTAAAAGTGGCTATGTGCTTTTCCTACAACATGAACTCTGCAGAATCATATATGAATTGTCCTTTCACACAGTACACTTCACGCTGGGAATCTGACTCACCACTTCAGGTCACCATGGGACTACTTTGTGTCAGATTGGGAAAGGGAAACATCTCAACTTCCTCGTCCCTTTCAGGGAGGTAAAATGAGTGTTTTTGTATATTGATTAGACTTCACCTCACTGACATGCTTTCAACTTTTCACCTTTGAAAATCTAAGTATAAAAAGTGCAGACAAAAATCACAATGGACTAAAAACAGCCCCTGCCCTTAACTCTAATACTGTGCTGGGGTGGGCCAGAAAAAAAAGAAACAAACAAACAAACAAACAAAAACAAACAAACAAAAAAACACAAAATGCTCCATTGACTGCAGTAGGTTTGCTTCTGCTTACACTAATGTTGAGTTTTGAAGACACTCTGGAACAGAATGATATTTTTTTTTTTTTTTTTGTTGCCACTTACATGAGCAGCAAATAAAAGGCATTAAACAAACAAAATAACAGTTCTAATGTCTATCAAAAAAAAAAAAAAAAAAAAAGCCAAATGAGCTAGTCATTCCAAATTTGTCCAGCAACCCTAAAAACTTGCTCAACACTTGGATTTCATCCATTACAAGATTAGATTGGAGTCTCTCAACCATAGCTGTAAGTGAACACATTGAGCCAGTTCTAGGCTGACCTAGGAAATAAGATGATACCATTTGCCAGCCTTCCTATAAATGATGCAGACTGGGTGGAGACTAGGGGAAGGGGAAGTTTATTTCACATAATCCCCATTTTGACTCATTTAGTACATATGCAGAAGCGTCTCGTTATTATTTGCCTATACTACAGTCTCCCTGCTGCACCCATTTTCATGGTGGTTGCTGATTAAAGCAGGAAGCTTTAAGAGAGACCAGCTGATAATTCTTGTTAAACTGGAATTTCCAAATCTGATGTGAAATAAAGAACTTAGTTCCTGCCCCTTTAACGGACAAATTCTAGCTCTGCCCTCAGATTCAGAAGCATGGGTACCACTGGCTTACATCTTGCTCTTGATTACTCTGCATAATCTCTTTCAGCACAGTGAAAGTTGCCTGCATCTGTGACAGTTAGGCTGGAACATATTTTGGGCAGAACACTTAAAGTACACATGCAGGAATGTCCTGATATTGGAGTATTCTTTTTTTTTTTTTTTTCCTCCCAGCTTGTGCTCAGAAATTTATGTCAGAGTACCAGATACACAAATCAGAATAGGTCAGAATAGTTTCCACATGCTAAACACTTCCAGCTTCTGACAATTTCAGTATGAGTTATTCCAGCTCAGAAAACAATATCGTTAATCTTATGTGTGTTCCTCCCACCCTTTTACATTTCTAATCTAATCTTTCTAATTTTTACTAAATACCTTTGCATTTTATATAGCTAAGAAATTAATTTCTTTTCACATAGGAACAGCCACTGGACCTTGCCATCCATGCCAAAACCACACAACCATAATACTGTTCGCTTGCATAAGTGGCTCCATTTGTATCAAAAGTTTCAGTATTTTTTAGCCCAACTGGGAGAAGATGCTTGAACTGAAGTGTTCTCATCAGCTGCATTCCTGCACTATGACATCCTCTTACTCTGTGCCCTTTCCCAGACGAATCAACAGATTGAGGAGAAAGTGTTGTTAAAATAGCTGCTATTCAAACAGCTCATCAGAATTTAGGAGGAGCTCGGTGGGCATGGGTTTTGTGAGCAAGTAAGACCTACTAGATCTCATTAAACATCTTCTGCTTCCATTTTATCAGAATAAAGCTTTATATATATATATTTATATATTTTTTTTTTTTTTTCTGAGTTGTTACCAGATACCTGAGCTGTTATCTTGAAAGGAAATTTCTGGCATTGGTTTGTGTCTGATCTAATACTTTTAGATTAATGATTACACTTTCCTGGGTCTTAGTTTGATTACTTAGGAGATGTGTAGATTATTTTTTTTTCAAAGCATTACAGAACTAGGTTTCTTAGGTGTGGGTAATCTTTGTGATACTTGAAAAAGAGGTAGTCACTTCCAGGGATATATTTTCCATAAACATGCCTGTTTTTTTTTTTTTTTTTTTTTTTTTCCCCCTCCCTCATCTACCATTGCAACAGAAGACAAGGAGCTCAAGGAGCTATACAGCTGAGCTGTCCGGTATACTACTTGAGCAAGAAAAATATCTCACAGAATATCTCTACTTCCTCTACCTTTATTCTGCATTTTTTCCCAGAACAGACTTTTAACCCCTGCATAACCTTCTCTCTTGATCAAAAAGCTTCCCCCCCACCTCTGAATCGCAGATACCTTTCCTGCATCTGACTCTTTCCTGAACTTGCACTCAAAAGCATTTTTCCTCTCTAGTTTATAGTTCCTACTATCTCTGGATCCTTTCTGGAATAATTCTAAATTAGTATCTACTTTTAAACTCTACAAAAAAAATTTGGGCACAGTTCATATGAATGATGTTATACAAAGTGCAGTTGTCGACAGAAAAACCCTTCCTCATACATTCAATGAGAATCATGAAAAAGGAGAACTGTTAGTGCTTAATTACAATAAATTACCAGACTAGACAAAAATAAAATACAATCTCAGTTGTCTCCAGAAATCATAGAGGCAGTTAACCTTTGGCCCATTTCTAGATAACCTATAACAGGGGGAAAAAAAAAAAAAAAAAAAAAAAAAAATTACTATCATGTACATGGTTTAAGCCAGGATTCCTGATTTTACTGCTGCGATGGGGGATGTTGCAGATCTCCACGTCAGGATACTACACCTACACACCATGCTCTGGAGTGTGGATCAGTTGTTACACACATGCACTGATGCTGTGTGCCATGGAAATTTCATACAGAAATTTGGAGACAGAAGGAGCTGAGGAAAGAAAAGTGCTCATGCATGTGAACGTGCACGTGTTTGGTAACTAACTAGTATAATACACAGACACATATAAAACCATGTCCTGTCTTTCTCATGCTGTGCTAAGCAAAAAAAAAAAAAAAAAAAAAAAAAAAATTCTTTTTGACTTCACTGGGACCCAATATGAAAGAAGGCAATGGAAGCTGGTGGTTACTCCAGGACTTGCTCCACCAAAACACACAGGAACATTCCAGTGTTTCATGATGGACCAGGATGTTACCCCAGCACAACACAGTGAAAACACAGTGAAATGCAGAAGGCAGAAATGGCTGAACTGTTGCTAATCAATGTTTCAAAAAGTTATTTTTCTTTTTTTCCTTAATTCCCCTCATAAAGCATAATTATTTTGGTAATGCAAATAGCCCTCTGTAGGATATATAGTAATTCTGTGAAATGCGTGCAAATTAAATACTTCTTATGATGTGGAAAAACATCTGCCTCAGAATGAGTCATATTGGTCTGTATGGCAGCCTGATTTTGTAACCCCATGTCCTAATAGGGCTGATTTTCAAATGCATGTTACCCTTTCACTCTGTATTGCTTGACATTTCTTCTTTCAGACCTGGAGAGATGACTGGCTGTCTTTTTCATTCATGACAGCCTTAGAAACAGAGTAGGGAAGGAGGAAAAAAAAAGCTATACATCTCTCAAGAGGAAACAGATTCACTAGGAATCATTGCAGGTAATGTAATCAAATCAGTTGAGTGTTTTTTTTTTTTTTTTTTTTTTTTTTTTTTTTTACACCACTTGAATTTTGTGATGAAGCACAGGTTACAAAGTTCCCAAAAGATGCTAAAAAATGAACCCATAACTCTGAATTCATTGCTGTTGTGGCAATGGGAGGGAAGAGAAGCAAAATGTTTCCTTCCAATTGATTTATAAAAAGTAATGGAAATCTGTCCTCTTGCAGAGAGGCTCAAGAAGCAGTCCCAGAAAAATCCATCTATTTAGTGCTCTGAAGAAGCACTTGTTGCATCAGTAATAAAAAATCTTACAGAATTTTTAGTGTTCTAAATACTTTCATATCTCCACTTCATGTTTCAGTGAAGTGTGGGGGGCATATCAAGTTTAGGGTACAATTTGATAAAATAACACACCAAAAAGTACCATGTGTTTTTGTTTCTTTAACTAGTCCATAATTAATTACTAATGCTAGGAGCCTATCTTGTGACATCTGTGCTGCTTCCCATTCCACCAAGAGGTCTACCTTGATTTTCTCCTGGAAGTTGGTCTACCGCTCCTTGCAAGGATGTCCCAGGTGCTCTAGAGCAGCAGCTGAGCCACCATCATGGAAGGCAGGTTACTGCAGCAAACTGACATCACCCTCACTTTTCCTTTATACACACACCATAATTTGTAGGTGGTTCGGCACCTGCTACCGGAGCAGCTGAATCATCCCCATAGCCAAAGCACGAACCTATAAAAACGGTGTGGGAGCAATTATGGCTGTCCCATGGTAAATTGTACCTGCCTGTGAATCAACGCCCTGAGGTCCAAGTTTTCTCGCCTTTGCCAAAATTTGCTGTTTACCCTTAGACCTGCATGCTGCTTATGAAATTCCAGTGCTGACACTAGAGCACTGTGCAGCGAAGCACAAAACTCGCAGGGTTAACAGCTTGCAGGTCGGGTGCTTAAATCAGCTGAGAAATAACTTAAAAGATAGGATTAAATTAACGTACAAGGCCCTTAAAAAACCCTCCAAGTGACTGCCTCTTCTCTGTCCTCTTGTAGGAGGAGGGTTCCTTTGAAGCGTCTCCTCCGTTCTGGATGGAGTCGGTCTCGGCTGTTTGCTGCTCCCTGGAGTCTGGCTGCTCCCTGGCTTCCTGTTTGCTGCCTTTCTGCTTGCTCAGCTCCACCACTGTCGACTTCTTGTCTTTTGAACTCTCTTTGCTCTTTTGGCCCACAGGTTCACTTTCAGCTGTGGCAACTGGCCTCTCTGTGGAGTTTGATGTCTAAAGCAGTTTCAAACAATGGTTATTTTTAGAGGGAAATGTAAACATTTTGGAAGGCGATCCATAAATATATTTAGAAATGAAAGGCCACCTGGCAGGGAGAAATCCTGCTTTCCAACAGGTTTTCGTCTCCAGATTTCAGGACTGACTCCTGCAGCCTTGACTCAGGGAAGTACTCCCAGGGAGCTGACAGAGTTACTTACATGAGCAAGGACTGCAAGATCAAGCCATTGCTGCACAGACTTATTTACACGTGTTTATGCTCAAGCTGCTTTAGGAGCCAGGGAACATGCATGCAGAGATGCATTGAGTCACAGGCATGCACTCCCACTGTTACTCCCCCAGCTTCTGCATTCCAGGCTGTGCAAGCACCCAAAAAGTACCAGGGAAAGGTCTGGGGGAGGAAGAAAGTAAAAGACATATTAAGCAAAAGATTAAAAACGTCTCTACAAAACAGCAACGCTCCACCAAAAATTAAAAACACAGGGCTTGGCTATGGAATAGCACATAGAATATCCCACATATAAATGCAAAAGAAGAGATAGTAAATATTCCAAAGACAAACACAATGACAGTGTACCTATTTATAGTAAAGGCAGAGATTCTGAAACTTAGAGAAGTATGGGATATGTTTGAAGTTCAAAGGAAAAAAACATAGACCTGGCAAACAACTGATAAGACAATGAAACTGTCACCATTTCCATAGTAGCAAACGACTAGATATGTTTTTTCCTTACGCCAAAAAACACATTACCTTATTTATTTTCTAAAATAATATTTAAAATACTGTGATAAATGAACATACAAAATTACCATGTTGAAAAGCTGGAAATCTTACATCTGCACTTACAGCACAGCTAAGAGCTTAATGATATGTGATTTTTCCAACTTTGTGGATTTTGCTGTTACTCTTGGAATGTTTAGTGTTCTTCTAAAAGCCTGGACTTACTTATGTGAAGGTTAGCTTTCATTCAAAACAAATACATATTTAGACACAATTTCAGACAAAAACCTGAAAAAAGAAGCTCTAGACAACTAGAATGCAAATACACCTATGAGATCTATTTAAAAACAAACAAACAACAACAACACAACCCTCAAGACACTCTAATTTTCTGGGAAACAAGAATGAAAATGGTTAGCAATATTGCTACTAGCTTTTTTTTTTTCACTTGATTCATCTTTCTTCCCCACCTAATCTTAAAAGAAAACCACCAAATACATGAAAGTTATAGAACTTGCAAACTTGTTTGTATTGCAAATATTTAATACATTCAGTCTTGACCAGCTATCTTAAGTCCTCAACAAAATATGGCCTTGTATTTAACTATTTCCTTTTCCAGAGAACAGACGTGGGCGTGTGTTTGCTTACAACTGGATTTGCCTGCTTAAAGGACAATCACGAAGCTAGTTTTTACACTAGTTCTGCAGGCAACTCATGAAGACAGCACATGAAACCTCGAGATGCAGCCCTGTACACCATGGGCAGACACCATCTGAGTGCCAATAGTTTATCAACACAAATTCAGGAAGCCCAGAGTTCAGGAGAACAGTCTGGGTGGGGAGCTGCACAGACTTTGCACACAGCCTGCACCTTGTCCACCTCGCTTGAGGAGAGTTCTGCTTGGACACACCTCCAAGTACCCAAACAATGCAGGAGCTCTCCCAGCACAGAGACAAACAGAGCTTCTTAACCCCAAATTTAATTGCGTCTTTCATTTTGATTCATTTTAACTATAAAACAGGAAGCACTCAGATCCTCCTTACTCTTATTTGCCTTAGTTTGCTTTTGAAACGTTTTCCTTTGGTGCAATTGCAGATGTGCACATTTGATTCAAAAATAACCACAGCACCCAAAATACAGCGATGAGACTGGATATGTCAGAGTTCAAAGGTGCCATAACTTCTAGCCCTTATTAACACTGTGAAATCTGGGGGTTTATTCTGTGGGTGTTAAATTAGAGTCAAGTCTTGCTCACCACACATATTTGATTGTGTAGGTGTCTGATAGTTGAAGTATTGCAGCCGAATGCAAACTGGATACAACAGGACTATTTCTGGGAGCAGGTTTGGGCCTTTGATGTTAGTCAAACAAAACACTTAAAGAAATATTCATAATACATTTTCCAGGCAAAATAAGAAAAAAAAATAAAAAAATCAATCTGATAATCTCTTTGAGGTGTTTCATATTAACCTTGAAAGGCAGGAAATTGGCATATTTTATATTGATGGGAGCAGCTCAGGAAATACAAAGTGAAACCTATGAATAATGAAACATGCTAATGTTTCTTATGCTAAAGGCTGATCTGCACCTGACAGATTGCTTTTACTCTCTCAGCTATAACAGTGCCACTGAAAGAAAAAAAAAAAAATCAACAGGATAGTGTTTTCCCCATCATGTTATAGGAAGCCTTAATCCAAGGCTGCTTTTTAAATGCAAAAGACCAACCCCATAAATTTTGACAGACTTTGGATAACTGCTGTAGTGCATTTCTGCAGAGTGGCAGTGATGAAAAGTGAAGAATCACAGAATTCTAGAAGTGGCATGGCAAAATTTAAGGGGATTGTTGCATAGAAAATCTAAAAAATAAAGTCTACAGCAAACGAAGACTTCCTTGAGCACAAAGCTGTGCTAAGTTATACCAGTACAAATAAGCATCAGGACTAATAAGTTGGTTAGAAAAAAAGGAAGTAAACTGAATGCTAATTAAAATAATAAAATACTAAAAATAATAAATCTGGACTGGTAACTTTTAGCCACTTAACCAGATCATTTCAGAAAACTGTTGTATGAAATAAAGAATAAACGTCACAAGACCAGACCTCCTATATTCTAGGATGTTTCAAAGAAAGAATTCATAAAGTTTAACTTTGGTATCCCAGAACACCATTAAAAATAAATAAATAGATAAAAGGGAGAAAATAGTTTTTGCTAATAATTAAGAAGAGAGATAAAAATAAAATTCTGAAGGGTTACTTTTCAGTACAACCTTCACATACCCTGAGTCTTATCTCTTGTCACTGGATATCTCAACCTGAGGATTTG
The DNA here is from genome assembly GCA_011076525.1 of Nettapus auritus. Lineage (NCBI taxonomy): Eukaryota > Metazoa > Chordata > Aves > Anseriformes > Anatidae > Nettapus > Nettapus auritus. The sequence goes on from CM021784.1 coordinate 9,120,060, forward strand.
ATTTTCAGAAAATGTAATAGTATTTCCATTTCTAATAAAAATACTATTTGGGGGGGGCATTTTTAAAGCCATAAAGAATAAAATGTAAAGGTCATTGTATTTTTGGTTTAAATTTTATGAACATAGAATAAAGAAAAAAGAAACAGAATAAGGAAAATATATTTTCAGGGCTTTTGTTAAATGGCAGTGAAGAGTTTTCATTCTCACTTTCACTTCTCTTCTACATGAGTTTCCATCCAAATGATCCTTTCCTCTGCAGACACAAGTACATCAAAGTAAAAATCATTCTATTTAGTTTCACTGTCTATTCCAAGGTACATGCAGAAAATAAGAAAAACAGAAAAACAAGAAAAAAAAAAAAAAAAAAAAAAAAACAAAAAAAAATAGTTATTTTAACAAAAGAAAAAAAAAAAGCATAATTTTTAATCTGGCAGTGATTCTTTAAAATCTTGATTAATGGCATAAACAGAAAATAAAGAGAAGTAAAGAAATAAGGAAATATATGAAAATAAGCATACATACATTTTTTTTTTTTTTTTTAAAAAAACGTTTCAAAAGCTAAAGCTGTATGGAATTAGGTGACAGCAATCCATCACCAAAAAATGAAAAAATCTAGGCACTTACTTGGTGACTGGGGCTTGGGCCATTTACCTCTTCTGAACGGGTTGTCCCTCCATCACCCTTGCTTGACTAAAATAACAAAGGATTATAGGAATTCTATCTAGGTTCTTTAACATTAATCAATATGAAAACGCACAAATCAAATAATGCAAGGTTTGATTAAGGATACTTTTTACAGAACTAAAAAACAGATGTTTCAGGATCTCTACCAACATTTTTGAAATACCTACAATTCAAAGTTAGTTTTTTATTTGTTTGTTTTTGGTATATGACACGACTGCCTTTTGCAAGGTAATTTTCCCATTAAGGAGTGAGGAATTTCAATGAAGTCTCAGTGGACCTGAGATCATAGCTGGTAAACAAGACAGTGCTATCAACCCTGCCACTGTAATGTTGTAGGAAAGCGCTTTTGCTTGCTTTTCAGAGAAAAACCTGCCTTATAAGGTCTAGTGTAACTTCCTTTTTAGTTTACCGTCACACTAAGTGCTTATTCCATGAATAATTAAAACCAACTTAACATTACAGATACATTTTTTATATTTTATCAGCATCCATTCTCCCCAGTTTTTGCCTTCTCTCTACACGCATCTACGTAGCAGCCCTTCTCGCTGCCCAGTGTTACCAGCCACAAATAAGCAGATCCTGAGGCTATAGCACAGGCAGAGCAAACCTTGACTCTGAAATACATTGTCAAGGTATGATCCCTTCTTTCTATATAGACTTAAAAATGAGAAAAACCTGTTTGACAAACTAGCTCAATGAGTGAATATTACAAGGTCTGTGATAACTAGATTAAGGTTTAGTTACAATTAGTAATATGAAAGAAAAGGAATGGCCTGTACATGTTTAATTAAAAAATGTTAGAGGGTTCAACATGGTAGTCTCTTGAGTACCATATAAGCCAAAGAGCTTAGCAGTAAAGAATAAAATAAACACCAGAATTTCAAAGTGCCCAAATTTAAATATCATTTTTCATTGCCTAAGTTCAAGGAAAACAATGAAAGGATGTGACTTTTGTTCTAAAAATAGATCAGGAGGATTTGTGGTTTTCTGCTGCTTGTAGATTTGTTATTTGAAGCACAACATTATCTGCTTGATCCTAAGTATGGTGTTATTGCAAGGACTTTTTTCAGTCTCTGATTTTCTCATAAAGCCACAGAAAAATCAATATGTAGCAGCAGCATGGTAGAAAACTGAATCAGTAATACAATTAACTACTTGTCACAAATTGTGGGGAAGATATTCTTTCTGGAACTTGCCTCTGCTCGGTCTCTTGCGTGTTTATGCTCGTGACTCTTTTTATCTGTGTAAGAGGTTGTAGAAATGGAGGAGAGGAAGCACAGTGTGGTCTGTCTTAACACTGCAGGATAGAAACTCAGTCCAGAGTGCATGAAGATGTGCTGTGATAACATTTAGCTTGCATTTCTATTTCAGTGAGTCTTTAAATGCCTTCAGAAAAATTTACTAACATTAAGAAAATTTATGCTAAAAGAACCACCTCTTTTTAACTTTTTAAAATTTTCTTGCACGATCAAAAAAAATAAAAAGAACAAAAAAAAAAAAAAAAAAAAACCAGCAAGACACAAATGTCTTCCATGACACAAATGTCTTTCTTTGCAGAAATTTATAAAGAAAGCTTGGGACCATCATCTTCATGCAGAAGAGAAATCCAGTAGACAATCATAATAATGTATATATTTTTTTTTAATTAAAAAAAAAAAAAAATAAATCAAGTTTCAGCAGCCAGATAGGTAACTGATATAACTATAACTTGTCACAAAGGAGACTGAACAATAAAGTACACCTACAGCAGGAGCATGGGTTTTACTGCATAAGTCCTGCCACCTTCATTCCCGTACCCATTTATTTATTAAGCACCATTTATTTCAGAGGCCATAACTTGTACTTGTTAAGATCCTATCTTACAAGATTTCATGGCTTGCTTCATCTACAGTAAGGCAAGAGGAGAGCTCATAGATGATACACCAGAGGAGTCAGTGACCTGCATCATAAGGATGGTACGGTTTGGGCAGACTGATAGCACTTTGAGGCATTTCCCACCCCTCCTGGATGAGCCTCCTGCCCCAGTACCACTGGTGAGAGATGGAACACAAGATCCATGTAGGCATTGGGTTGAGGTTTGTCCAGATTTCCAAGTGAAAGAGGTTGAATGGATGATAGTATGAGGTTATCATTTCACCCCTTTCATTAATTTTCAGCATTCATAATTAGCTCATTACAGAAGCTAGTTTAGCAGTGTTCCTCTTTTGAGGAACACAGTCTGGCTGTGCTTTGCACACAAATTCTTTGGGGTAGCTCTTCATACCAACAACTCCAGGACAACACCAACCACGTTATCACCTTCTGCTTTCCAGTTTCCCTCTTGGGCAGAGGATTAAACTCCACTTTGTGCCTTTCTTTCATCTCATTTATAACATCACAGAAGCAGCAACTGCATCTTAGTACGTGCCAGCCTGGCTAACTGAGCACAAGCTGCAATAACGGGTTTCAGAGGTAGAAGCACGACTCCCCGCAGCAAGCCCAGCGCTCACAGCGGTGCGGAGACATTTCACCTGCCTCCAGGAGCAGCGCCCCAAGCCTCCCATCCAGCAGAAGCAATCCGCGAAGCTGAAGGCACGAAGGCACGAAGGCTGCTGGGTCGCCCCTGAAGGGCTCTCCCCCACCTGGGCAGGGGGAGCTGGGGCCAGCTCGGAGCCGGGGGAGCTGCGGCAGCCCCTGGCAGACCTCGGCCGAGCCGCCAGAGGGAGCTGCAGGATGTCGAATGCTCTGGATGCTGGGTGGGGAGCAACAGCCCTGGCTGCTGCAAGCCGGCATGCTTGCGGTCGTGCACCTCTTAGGGAGCTTTGGAAATAACTTCAAACATTACCACCACCCCCAGACTCGCAGTTCGAGCTGAAATTCACAGCGTCCCGCTTACCAGTTTGAAAAACTTCCTCAGATTTGCTTTGGGGGTTTTGCTTTCTTCTTTTCTAGGTTTCACTTCTGCTGCTTCTGGGCTTTTCTCATCTTTGTCAGGAGCCACAGCTTCTGAAGATGTGTCTGCTTTTTCGCTGCTTACGATCTCTGCTTCTTCCGATGTGTTCTGGGGGTTGGTTTGAACAAACATTAAAAATGCAGAAAAACATTCAGACAGAAAATGTAAATCAATTTCACTTATTAAGAGATTACAATCGAAGTGTTTCAGCAGTACAGTAAGGTGGGACAAGAGGAACGAATATTGCATGAAAACATTCTCTTAGCTTCATTACATTTGCACAGGTTCTTTAGGAATTCTATTCATTCCAGTTCAACAAAGTGTATAGGCCAGGGGGATTTTAAGCACTCATTACATTGAAGAAATAGCTTTTCTTGAATAGTGGGGTAACAGTTCCTAAACACAATTTTTAAGGAAATTTTAACTGCAATTATTTATAGCAATAATGTGCCATGAGCAGGTTACACCTAGGTAAAACCTTTAAAAAAATGAGAAAAAGCTCATGCCCAGGTGTTCACACCCAGAAGCAGCAATAAGATTAAGTAATTCAAGAAGAAACACACACAACAGCGTAGACATTAATTGTTAAAACTGTTTAGCACCCTTCTTTGACAGTGAAGTATTGAAACTCAGGCTCACAGTCACAGCATTCTCAGGCCAGCCACATTTGCCTTGCTAGCTTACTTTCCCAGTTGCAAAGACAAATGACTTCTTGAGGTATAAGGTATTCATATAGCTCATTTATTACCTTACCTAATCCCCTGGGTCACAGTCACCCTCTTCAATAATCTTGACCCCCATTTGAGATCAAGAAAATCTGCTGGGTACTCAGCAATGTTGCTTTTATAGAAGGATTTTGAATCCCACTGAGCTTTTGTGCATTACTGGAAAGTTCCTTCTATTATAACAAGACTTCATCAGGAGGCATGCAGTTTGTAAACTCCTTTGAAATATGGATCTCCCTAACACTTACTAATCTCCTTCCTGGCTCATTCCGCAGCCTTCTCAAGGCTGTCCCGGGAGTCCTCGATGAGTTTAAGGGGAGGACAAAGGCAGGGCAGCGCAGCATGCATGAACAGGAGGCTCCTTGCTGGAGGAGGCAGAGGCACACCTGGGCAGGACGCTGGGCATGCCTTCCCTTAGCTGATTCTTCTGCCTTTTATAAACGCCCTGGTAAATAGCATTCTCCTGTGCCCACAAGAACCACTAATTAATTCCCATCCCACTGTAACTGTATGAAGTGTCTTCCTTTCTGCCATAAAGAAGCTATTATGTTAATAACTAGGTAATCTGACCTGAAGCCAGCACTTTGTCATTTTGCAGCCTATCCAGAAAAGTGCAGAACATTATAAGGGCAGCGTGAGTTGCACTCAGCCTTCAATATCAAATCAAACAAAACCAGTTACCTTCATTATAGGCATTTTAAACACAGACTTCTGTTTAAAAGTATAGTAGCTACAGCTGAAATACATATTGATTAATATAGGAAAGAAATGCTGAAAATAAATCTCAATAATTTATATTTCACAATTTTTACATATACATTACTCACATTTAATGCATACACATAAGAATTTTGATTAAACTAATTTTAGGCACATGCACAACATGAGAACAATTTAAAGAATAAGACCAAAGATTCACCACAGTATCAGATCTTATCTCTGTGGTCAAAAAACGGGTGCCTCCTGCAGCAGCAGCTTAAAATACTACTGCCCTCAGATACTTTTCTGATCATCTTCAACTCAACAATTCCCATGTAGTATCTCTGGTTTAACAGCTCCTGATATTTTTTTCCTACATAAATTTAGCTAAACACCTTGAGTTGCTGTAATCTCCTGATGTCCAGCAGCACCCTGTGACTAAATAAATAAATAAATCTGCAGCTAAGTATGCATTATGTGGGAAGTACTTTTTGTAGCCGAATAATTCTATTTAATACTCTATTGATTTTACTTTGAGCAAAAACAACTGATCTTTCTTGTTCACATTTAATGTTACAGTAGTCATTCTGCATTGCTGTCACCTTTGTTTCTGCCAATTTTTTTTTGAGCCAAAAAAAATCTTAATTTACGTAGTTCTTCTAAAGAAGCCTTTCAAAATAATTATGCACTTTTTCACCCTAAGTATTATACCTTTAGTTTAATGATACTCTTTTTGAGTTGGGGGGACCAGGGCTGCACACCACTCACCATGGTCTTCTAGAGCAACATGACGGATTCTGCTTTGTACTTTAGTCCTTTTCTTTTGTGGATAAAATGACTTTAGGGGAGTGAGGGAGAGCAGTAATATAGGAATAAATAGTCCTCGTCTCCTACTACCTGAGGTGACTGCATCACAGCCCCCATCCCCACAGAATTGTATATTTAATTTATATTTATGAACATTTCTGAGAATCTATAATCATTTTAGCCTATACTTCTGCCTCATTCACATACATATAATCAATTCACAATCTGTTTGCTTGAAGAGAAGATTCATTGCACGTGTTAGAACACTGGCTCAATAAAGCAGCAACCTAGCTTCTGGGAGCTCATCATTCAAAGATTACAGTTTGGCATCATATTACTGCTATGCTGTTACAGCTGCAACCCAAATGAATTTTGTCTCTCAAGCTACTTCTATGCAACGACATTAGTGTCACTACTAACAAATGCATCCCGAGGGGAAATGCCAAACTCTGAAAAGCACTGCCTATTTAAAAAATAAAATAAAATAGAGAGCTAAGTGATAGTCAATTATTCAGAGATGGATTTTTTTTTTTTTCAAGTAATAAGTGTCTTCAGTGTCTTTTTATACATTTCTTGTATATAACACAGAAGGCTTAAAGAATGTTTCTTAAGGAAGGTTTAAATCCTGCTTTAGTATATCTAGTTGGTATTTTTTTAAACCATTTACCTCTAGAGTTAGTTTCAATTTTTGCTGTATTAGGCAAAGTTGTTGGAGAAGTTACAGGTTATCTTGTAATTAAAAACATAATTTTATGCTAACGCTATTGTAATTATCCCCAGAAATCATTCTTGTTTACCCTTCTCTCTCTCCAAGATGGAATGCTGAATATTTACTTTTATGATTTTGTTATTTCAGAGATCCTTGGAGATTAATGACAAATGACCAAGACATCTTACTTCAGAGATGCAGAGAATGCCTGCGTATAGTTTTTCAGCAGAGGAGAAAACCTCTTCCTGCTAAGGTTTTCTGACACTTTTAAGATTAGAATTTTTATTTTTTGTTCCTGTTTCCCCTAAGAAGCTAGAAGAAAAATTTGCATTTGTTCATTCAAGAGAATCACAAAGGTGATTCTGGCAGGAATTGAAAGTGTTAGGAAGAGCCTGACAAAGATAAATAGTCAATAAACTTTGAATGATGTTGTGTTAACCTAAACTGTTCTCTAGAGCAATGGCTAAATTTCCTCTATGCTTCATCTGGGATAAAATCAAATAGTATCAAAGTTGTGACTAGTTTTAAGAGGACAGCACTTTTTGTATATAATAATAATTTGCAAACAGCCAAGTTCTATCAACTTCATGTATCTTTTACCCATAAGTGTCCTCATGAACATGTTATCTGCTTGTAAGTATAATTAAATTAATTGAGGTTGCTGGATTCACAGGTCTAAATTCTGCCTCCAGTTTCCTTAGACACAAACTGTAATAAATTCAACCTGAGTCAGCAGCTATTGTTATGGTAGGTTGTTATTATGTTTTAAAAGCCACTCTTTGACAAGCTTAAAATACATTTAGTGAAAAAATGGTCTGAATTTACATGAGAGCCATTCTCCTGCTCTTCCTATTACAGAGCTACCACTGTTTTCCAAAATATTTTAATCTATCTTTGCTAGATGTGCTTTATAAGAGTAGTTTACTAGGGTCTTTCTTTCACTATGTTTGTAAAATATTCTACAAGCTATTAAATAATGGTGTCCCTAATTTTCTTCTAGTAATAAGCTTCAACAGTTACAGTTGAAAGTGTTTGTTTACTCTTGAGTCCTCTTTCTGGTTCTTACAAACCTTCCTGTTTTTATGGGTAACTATTACTACACCACTTTCTTGACCATAGAAATTGTTGCCTTATGATAATATAACTTATTTTGTGATCTGGATAACTTTGATAAGAGTTTTCATTTTGCTTGCTGCATCTTTCCTCAAAATTGAGGTAAACACTGCACCCTGATTTGATCTTGTGCTGGAGTCCACTGCTTAAGAATCAGGGTACAGTCCTTCTGTCTTATCTCAATCATACCATACATCTGAAATATATTTTTAAGATAAAAGAAAATCTATGAGAGATGGCCTTTTGCTCAAGAAGTTTCCCCTTAAAAGAGCAGTCATGCTTGAGGTCTGTCCCTGCCTCTTGCAGGCTCACAGGCAGGAAGCAGGGAGGGTTATCAAGACTTTAACCACCTTCCTGCCCTTCTTTGCCAGCACAAAGACAGCAGAGACTGCTGCGGTGGAGGCAGCTCAGCCTTAACCATCAGTGCAGCCTTGGACCCCCACCCTGACACTCTTCTCACTTGAGGCTGCTGCCTGAAGGTGCCACCCAGCACAGCAGGAGCTATCACAGTTCAGACTAATTAATATTCATCACTGCCAGTTGATGGTGAAAATCACACTACTCTGTAAACAAGCCAGGAACATGGTGCTGACTCAAGTACTATTGTTTTTCCTCACTGGTTTGAAGAGGTTAAGGCTTCTCCCACCTATAAGAACAACAGCTATACCAGCCAGCAGTAATGACGGTTAAAACCATGAACTGGCCCTCAAAAACCCATTGCTCATCTTACTCACTGAACCAGAGGGAATTCTCTTTAAAATTTTTCTCCATCCATTTATCCAGCAATAAGAAAAAAAAAGCCAGAATCTCCTTCCCTCCTGCCTGCCAGGTGGTATATTGCAGGATGGGAGCAGGTAAACTCTGTCAGGAACTTGATAAGTCCCGGGCAGTTTTAACATTTGCCTTGCACACTCCACCCAAATATTTACCTTTTCTTTCCTATGGCAGACTATGGTCTCAGGCTCAGCAATAAAAGGTGTTGTTCTGCTTCACCTAACAGCTAACTATTTTGCAATTTGTATCAGTATATAAATACCTTCCAGTAAAAAGAGCACTTTTTCTGTGTCTTGTGACAACAGAATTGCAACTGCTTTTTTTTTTTTTTTTTAATTTAACTGATTTTACAGATAATTCAGAGCAGTCTTAATACTGAGTCCCCTCCCACCATAATTTACTCGCATACTTTGATCAGATATAAATAAGTGTCATGTTTCTCTGCCATGATCAGATATCCGCAAGGTCTTGAAACCAAGTTTCCAACACAGATATGTGAAATTATCTGTAGTTTTCTCTTAATATCCCTTAGCATTTGCTAAAAAACACTTATATGACAAACATTTGAGTAACACTTAGGAGAATTCTCTTGTGGACTGATCAGGAAGTGGGGCAAATACAGTTAAAGTGGTTTCCATCTGCAGAGTTTAAAAAAAAAAAGTCCTAATTCAACATACTTATTCAATTCAGCATTAACTGCAACATGTTGACAAGCACTTCATTAGCTATACTTTGAAGTGAAAGCTCATTGGAAGATAGATATCTGAGAGACTGCCTAGAAGGAGAGAAGTGGGCTATGACTTCTGGACTATTGAGTACCATAGTTGCTATTTGTTTGTTCAAAAGAAGAACTACACATGACTGAGTGTAGAAGAGTAGTACATTAAAAAAATCACTGCAGGAGAAAAAAAGACAATACTCAAACCAAACTGAAATTTGAGGTTAACCTGTACTCTGAGGACTTCTATACATCTATACTTCTATACTTTTTTTTTTTTTTTTTTTTAACCCTCAAGTTGAATGGGTCACCCAGGTCTTTCAAAGGAGTATTATTCTCTGTCAAGAAAGTTCCATAAAGTAAAAACAGCCTTTTAGAAGTAAGGGTAAAATGCTTTTTTTTTTTTTTTTTTTTTTTTTTTAAATTAAAAAAAATGCTAAGGAACAAATTCAATTCTCTATTGCAGAAATTTACTTCAGAAAACTTATAAAAACACTGGGTCTCAGGGTGATTCTAGAAACAAGAAATTCATACTGAGAATAAATAACCTTGTTCTACAAAGTTCAATATCAGATTTCATTTTCTAATATACTTTTGTGTATTTGGTACAATGATATAAGTAACCCTTCGTATTTTTGGTAGCAACCAAACTCAGCACTGGGTTGTACATGTTTCTGCACAATGCTTTCCATTCACTGAGGTAAACAGTTCTATTTTATAGTGATGATATGGGTAAAATTAAATACAAAACTATGAACAGAAAAGTGAAAGGTGGAATTTTAGTAAAAAGTCCTGAGGTTCTTGAGATTCCAGAACTTCCATGAAAGTTGTTGAAAAGACCTAGGCCTAGTTTAACTTAGGTTTAATATGAAATATTAGCTATAGTATTAAATATGAACTTCAGACTGGATTACTCAGTTTTACATTAAAACCTCATGCAAACATTTCCCAGAAGGACTCTTTCTTATGATGCTCAGCGTACATCCTGCTTTCCATTTATTTTCAAATAAGCCAGACTATTCAGACGGAGGAGGTTTCCGTAGCAATAGTAACTACATAGAAAAATAAAATCTCCCTTTCCTCCTCCTTTACAGGTTTCCTGTCATTCTAGATACTTGGTCTTTTACCCAGTTCCACAGGAAATGAAGTCCCAAATAACAAGCATTTCAAGCTTAGATAATTTTCAAGATTGTTTACTCTGTAAATATCCAAACAAATATATATATATATATATATTTAATATGCAGGTAATGAACTCAAACCATCTCTGCCCAGTAGGGGAAATACAGCTAAAGAAGCTGTGCAGGGCTAGCCACTCCTTCAGCCTCTGTATTTGGAAGCATTTCATTCCTGGGTTTTGAACTTAAACAGAAGCCCAGGAAAGCAATTATTCAACATACAACATTTCAGCAAAGTTTAACACAGCTCTTCTTTTAAATGAAATTAGGAAGAAAGCATCCTTCAGCTCATAAAGTGCTAAGGATCATTGAAACAGGAAAAAAAAAGAAAAAAAAAAGAAAAAAAAAGTTTTATTTTAATTGAAGTTGCTTAACCTAAGGGAGAGAATCTTTCTAAACAACTGACCTCAATCTCAGTGGACACACTCTTGTATGAATTTATTTATTTTTATTGAATAAGAATAGACCCACCAGATTCCAGGTTTTCTGATATTCAGGAATAAACCATTTATCAAACAAACAATAACAACAAAAAAACAGCAACAACAACAACAAAAAACACTATGTTTCTGCATCTGTATCTCTATTAATGACACAGCTTGGTAAATAATATGATCTCTATGTGATTTTTAACAAGTGTGTTGAATTGACAGACTAGTATTTCTTCAATAATATTTGTCAAAAAATACTAAAAACTATGGCTTTACAAGATTTTTCCAGAGGACTCTAATTGCAATTATTAGCCGCGTGTACACGTGACTGCCCAAAGCTCATACAAGCACTTGCAGCTAGATGTAGTATTTATGTCCCTGCACACTTAGCAGGCAGGATGTGCTCAGCTGCACAGATGTGACTGCTTTACTGTTGCTGTGTTCTTCCCAGTAACTCCAGACACTATGTGAAGAGGGAGCTGTGGGATGGAACAGCTTTGAAATTCAGACATACCTTTTTCCAAAAGAGTTTGCTCAGTGGCATAGGAGTGGATGATGCTTTCTCCTTCGTCACCTCTTTGGGGGCTTCAGTGGCCGCTGCCTGCTGCTGGGCTGCAGGCTCGGGGGCTTTTGTATTCTGCTTAGCTGTCTGCAGCTCTTGAGAGGAAGGGACATTTTTGTCTGATTTCACAGAGCTAACAGGCTGCTGTTCAGTGCTCTAGAAATAAACAAACACACAGGCTGTTGGAAGTGTGAATGACAAGGTAATCACAGCATGTTTAAGCATCACCTGATTTAAGTGGTAAGCATGCAACGGGCTGCCACTGCACTGGACACATAAAGCAATAAGGCAGAGTTTCTGAGGTGCTTTGACCTATCTTGAAGTAGCGCCTTGAACATAGGAAACAAATTACAGAGCAACCCGCCCTTCATAATAGATATGATTAATTGATAAAGAAATTAAAACACTGTCTTTGAAACTGAACACGGCAGCGAGCATAATCATCCTTTGACCGCATTATTCATTCAGATTACTTGAATCACCCTACTCACTTTGGTGTTTGGTGTCTGTTGGGTCTCCTTTGCAGCCTGGAGGGAAACAAAACAAAGACAAGTCTGACAATGTCAGCGCTCAGTTACACAGTTCAGGAATTGTCTGTCACTTTTTTTTGTTTGTTTGTTTGTTTTAATGTTTAGTGAATATTTGTGGAAGTCTTGGCTCCTGCAGCCATGGAAACTGATCCCTGACAGAGGCAAGGCTGCCTGAAGGCACTGCCAGCCCCTGTCCTACCTGCAGCAACGCTGCAGCCTTGCACCGAACCGTTTTGTTCTCATTCTACTGTGCTTGCAGTCCTCAGCTGCTTAAAAAAAAAAAAAAAAAAAGAAAAAAAGAAAAAAAAAAAGTGCTATGTTTACATATGTGTTTCCAGTCTCTTCAGGTAAGATATGACACAGGGTTTTAAGACATTAGCATAGATTTTCCTGAGCTCTGTGTGTCTGTCAGTGCACCCATACAAGCTAGAGCCAGGTTTTTTCCATCAAGGGAGCTGCACACCTGCCACGTACATGCTAACATCAGCCTTTGGAGCAGTAGGCTGCACTCTCTGGGCTGCACAGACAGATGACTGCCTTGAACGACAGGCACAGAACAGCAGCAGCTTTGTAACTTAGAAGCAGGAGTTGCAGCACTGCAAAGAAGAGCTCTGCAGGTACAGTAGGGTTGTTTAGTCCATCCACTTATACTTTTCTCAATTAGGTGTAATTTATTTTTTCTGTAAAAATTAATTCATGCTCACAGGTCCCTTTCATCAAAATGCATGAAGCCAGGAGGAATCCAGGTTGTTTAAGTCATTTCTGGCCAGTAATACATGTAAGTATCTATTAACCCTGGCATCCATCTTCACTTATATTGAAGTATCTGTACAGTAAAAAATAAGTTTTGTATGAAAGGGCAGCAGCAAGCCCCAGACACAGGTAAATGTCAGCCCAGCCCACTGGGTTTTGGCAGCCTGCTACACTCTTTGCAGCCTTCTTAAGAGAATAGGTGAGAAATATTTTGCAGGAGCCAAGAACTTCTTTTTGTGGTTAGCCCTAAGGAGCAAGATCCAGAACAACTGGTAAAAACGCAATGTAAATGCCACAAGCCAGCTTCAGTGCTAATGCTGAAAATAAGTGATTAACCCTCTTCTTCCCAGTCAAAAGTCAGTAGAATTACACTACAAAACTGGCATGCAACGCAAAGCAAACATACATGGATGGGAATAAAAGCATGGACGCAGCCCCAGCTGTGAAATACCATAAAAACTCTGAAGTTGAATTGCCAAATCCTATTGCATCACCTTTGTTATGAATTTGTATTAGGATGCATAGATAGTTTGCAAACAATATTTACAAGTTGTAAGTATTTATGTAAACAGGACACTGAGAAACAATGCTTCTGGTAACCTAGGAGTCAATCTCTTAACTAAGATCAGTGCAGTTCAGAAGATTTGAGAGACAGAACTTCCAGAAGAACCTGTGAAGTGCCTAAAATTAATGAGAATAACTATATATACTTAAATAAAATAATTGTTTCAAATCAATTAATTCCCTATTCATCTAGTTAACACATAAGGCATTGCAAAGACATAAGCAGAACCTGTTTTTAAACTAGAGGTGACAATGTCAGGGCTCGCCTGTCCCATCTGTGCTCTGATTTGAATTTTCACTTTCAGCCTTACAAGCTAACTTAACATCATTTTAATCCATTGTGCTTATTCCTAATATGTCACAAATTATGTCCCAGTTGTTTCTGTATTTTGTGTGCGGAAAGAAAGTTGGGTAAATAAAATAAAGATGTTTTATAAGACAGCTTTTATTACTACAAAATATTAGTGTTGTTGCTTTTCTTAAAGATAACAGCTTTCATTCCAGACCCAGATATAAATAAACAACTCTACCGAAGTCTAAAGGAAAAAGTCATCTCTCCCTAGAGCTTATCTCAAGATTGAAATGTTTTAAAGAAAGGCGAGGACCTTAAAAAATAACTGGTTATGTTTTTACCTAGAAGCAAGCCCTAACGAATGATGAGCAAATAAATTTATTTTCATTGAATACATTTAAAATACAGTCAATGTAGTAGATACTTTAACTTTTTAAGTAGTTGTCAAAAATTGTAGTACTAGTGCGTTGGGAAATTTTATTCCTTCAGTGATAAGTAGATGACAGTTTTAATTTCCAAAACGAGAGGACAGTGGAAAGAACATTGTTGTTTTGGAAGTGTTAAAGAATTCCCTTGGCCTTGTGCTCAAATATAACTGTCAATTATAAAGCCCCCTACTCACCAAAAACTTCCTGTGGGTGTTTTGAATGAGCATTAAATATTAATTACTTTCCTCCCCCAGTGAAAGGGGCTCTGCTTCTGCATTCTTTGGGCTAAACAGCCTCAGTTCTCTGCTTCCCTGCCACAGAACATCATGGCATATTACCCTGCTCAGAGAAGAAAAAAAAAAAAAAAAAAAAAAAAGAAATGCCCATATATGGACCTTGAGAGAAAAGCTGGTGAAATGTTTTCAGCAATTTATTAAAAATAAAAACTAAAACCACTTGCATGAAAAGTGTGCTTTTTCAACATTTTAAAATTATCCTTGAAAACAAGTCTTTTTCCATCCAAACTAAAATTAGATATTAAATTTTATGTTTCAAGTGAAAGGTAACTCTTTGCAAAGGAAAGTTCTTACTCCTTCCCTGTGTCATATCAGTTATGTCCCCATTCATCAAATCACTAATTTCAACCACATGACTGTGCATATTAAGTCATTATGAAACTTAAAGACTTACTTATAGTTGGGCTGAGCCTATAGGAGATGTAAAGGAGATGTACATATCTGCACAGTTCATTGTTTGTCAGTACCTTTTATTTTTAAGAGACCAATGAAGCTCAGCAGGTATTAGTAAGCATAACCTGTGCAGCATGGAGCTCGGCAGGTTAGAGGAATTGTTTCAGAATCCTGAATTCACAGATGGTACAACAAGTGAAACATTGCACACTAAGCTTGTTTCTATAATGCGTGGCTCAGAAATGCTCATATTGTTGGTTTTCAGAGCACCACACAGCACAGCTAGCCAGACTGAGTTCAGTTACCAATTAAATTCCACACTGTGACAGGAACCATCTGTTACTGCTCAGGGTTCTGCTCTTTATAGGGTTTCATACAGACCTTATGCCTAAAGAGTTTGCTAAAAGTACTGTGTCCTAGCCTGGGACTCTCTGCCTTCTTTTTCTTGGCTCCTTTAGTCTGGGATTCTGGCACCGTCTTCGGAGCAGGTTGCCCACCATGGCCTTTTTCTGCTTTCGATCCCTTTTGTACAACATCATTTGAAGTTCAGTACTTGTTACAGAACTTTTATATTTTGATCATGAAAAAGATTCAAACACTCATACTTTGTCTTTAAAAGAAGTATTTCCTTTTTGCTCTGGACATCCCCCTTCTCCACCCCCTCCCCCCCCACCCCAAATTACTCAGTGCAGCAAGTAGTGAATGAAAAATAAAAGCTATGGTATTCCACTTGACTCAAAGTTAAATCAATTTGCCCAAATATTCATTAAATTTAAGCTTCTGTATTATTTTATATTTATAAGTAATCAACTGAATTTGGGGTAATTTGTAAACTGAGCAGATGTATCACTTTTAAAATACAGTTTAAACTTCCCCCCCCAGTTTTATAGGGGCTTTAAAGTGTTTTCAATAATGAAGTATTTATGAAGAGCACAGTATGAATATTCATGGTATGCTATATAAAAATATTACAAATCTGCATGAATACACAAAATTAGCTAGAAATAAAAGTATCAGAAATATTAATGATGTACTGATATTAAGAGTGTTGAATTGGAAAGCACCATTTTCCTTTTACTCCATTCCAAGTGCCTGCAAAAAAAACACCACTGATTTTGGGAGTCAATACCCAATGAAATTAGAGACAGGAACTCTAGGCACCTCATTGAAAAATGCATTACAAAGGGCTAAGCATCAAAGAAAAACATTTACATTGATGTATATATGGAAAAAGTAATATCAGTTTATTTTAATATAGTGGTAGCAGACAACCTGCAGCTCGAGGCAGTTTAAATTACCCTGCATTAAGTAGAAGTGGATCTTTTTAATTACATGACTTTTCTACAAGTCTTGGGAAAGAAATTGAATAGCGTTTTAGAAAATTGTTCTATTTAACTTTTCACAACATTAGAAAATAATTTTTAATAAAGCCAAGAACCTCCTCAAAACATCACTGTTCAGAGTTGTCTCCCCGCCCCCAAATCTTCAACACAACCCTCTGCAAGGTTGTGTATTACTGCAGAAATTAAGTTTTACTGTTATGAATAATGGCTTTTTTCCCCTCCCTTCTTCCCCATCACTTTCATAATTTTCAGTAACAAAAAAAATGGAGGACAAAATTAAAATATATCCAAGGTTGCTTAACTGAGCTTCAACATCCAAACAAGTTAACACAGGAGTCTGCACTATGGTAACAGCCCCATACATATGCCCACAATATATGACTAATCACAAATAGAGGGTAGCATTCTTCCCTCTACAGTGTTTCAGTGTCAGGTTTTAAAGATGTATTTGTGATTACTTAGGACAAAGGAGGATGTAATCTTCTTCTAGATGTGGCTTGCTAATATACAGGACTTCATTCTGATTCCCATAACATTTTCCTTAGGCTATTTAGTTTCTGATTTAATTAGCAATCATCTATAGGCCAGTCTATACATATAAATCATTTCAATTATTTTTAAATGAAAGATGACGTGTTCACACTCAGGAGAGCTTTCGAAGAAGTTGACAAAAATTCCAGGAACTACAGGAACAAGTGACCCAAACTCCAAAGAAACAAATTGGCCTATAGTATTTATAATATAAAGCATCAAGCATTGGGGCTGACTACAATGAACAGGATAGGAGGAAAGGTCCAAAACACAAAACGTAATGCTTTCTGAGCATGTTAAGCTGAGATCTTGATTTCAAGATTGTAAGCAGCATCTAATGTCACTGGATGAAGCAGAATGCCATGTACTATGGACAGGCTGTGGCCAGTTGCATCAGAATTGGCCTTGCTTCCCTGCTGTAGTGCAGCATTCCCACATGTTCAGTGTCATAACTGTCAGAAGCAGAAGCAGTTACCAAAGGCTCAAATAGGTGGTCTGGAGCAGGTCTGAGCCAAAAGAATGCCATGTTGGTTAGTATAAACTTGCAAAGGATCGATTAATCCCAGGATGTCTGACTCAGCTCAGTATTGTTTATTATGTAGGCTAAACTCTTGTGTTTACACAGACGAAGTGACAATCACTAAGGGTGCGCCCATGCCGCTGAAAACATACATCTCTAACCAGCAGATTAAAGCCAGAGGCACCACTGATGACAGCATACTGCTACATAGACTGCAGGTTTTCTGCATCAAGCTGAACTCGGTGATACGGCACACCTCTGCATTTCACCAGGAGGGAGGATGCTGCCGTGCTTTGCTGAGCTGTTTCTCAGAAGTACAAGAACACTTGTCAGTCCTCTTAGCCATGGGAGAACACAAAACAATTGGGTGCGTAAGCAGCCAAAATGAAAGTGTGACCAGGACTTAAACGGTGGTCCCTGTGCCAACCAACCTATTCAAGAAGCTGGCACTTGGGAAAGGCTCAGCCTGAATGAGGCAGAAAGCCACACTTGAGAACACATCTGTTAAAGACAAATTATTTTTTTCAGGTGGAAATTGACCATTATTTCATTATACATACCAGCTATAAAATTTACAAATTTCTGTGGCTGTTGACATGTTAACCACTTTAATGTATTTTTATTGAGTATAGTGAAAATTCAATTCTTTGTGTCAGGAAAGCACTAGTGAAGATAAAGAAATTCTTTGTAAAAAGCAACTCCCGTTAACCTCTATGCAAAAAGTTTGCATATCCTGCTAGTCATCTGGGTTTGTTTACCCTCACAGGTGTGATAGCAAACCAAACCCAAACAGCATATTTGTTTCCAAATTATGATACGCCTGTACCAGTTACCTGTTATAGAAGCACATGATAAATTATGCAAACTGTACTGAACAGCTGGATTTTTCAGAATGTGTTCAAAGAGTTACAAACCTCTCTAAAACAGTGCAATTTGATAGCTACCTTTTCTGGACATCTTAAAGATCAGCCCTGATTAACAGCTTCCAGAATTGAACTAAAAGCATTGAATGTACTTATAAAGTCCTGTTAAAAATATTCACTGTTTTAATATCACACTATGTAAAGATTGAATAGGGCAAAGGATAAAAATGGGACAGAAAACAAATGTTGATGCAAGTAGTGAGTTTTGTTACCTTATAGATGCATGGAAATAACTTCTTTTTGGGGGGGGGGGATTTATTCTTTGTGCTATTTAAATTTTTATCACAAATGTTGCAAGAGAAAAAAAAAATTAGTTCTGGTTATAGCAACATTTAATCTGGGAGTTCCCAGTCATTGAGTCAGTGACATGCCTGTAGGCTAACGAAACACTGAAGGAGGAGAAGGCAGATCATCTCACAAACTCCTGCTTCTGTGGAAGCAATTACAAGCTTTGGCACTAACTTAAAAATGGGAAAGAAGGGAGAAGGAAAATACTTTAACCATCTATATTTTTCCATTTTAAAAGACAGTGTTTTCACCCTTTATTAAAAAACAAACAAACAAACAAAACCTCTGCCCACCCTTTTTCCTTCAGCCCACTAGCTCCAACTGTAGCATGGTCCAAACAAGGGTGCTTCAGCCAGAAGAGTCCCAGAGAGGAAGCACTGGGAGCTCCCTTCTGCTTCCTACTGCTCCTTATAGATTTCAACTCGAACATGATCCTCCCCATCTTCCCACACACTGAGATGGGGGGCAGGATAGCTGTGCTGCCCCTGCCCAAATAACCCCTGTGGGCAGGGGGCCTCACATTCCCTCCCTGCAGTTCTGCAGACATACCAAGAGACAACAGAGATAAGCACATGCATTACGGGATGGAAAGAACGATACAGTTTGCCCAGCTCTATGAGAAAATGGAGTTTTTGTGGACTCGGGAGGGTTTCACTGCAAAGATCTGGACTCTTCAGATCAAGAGCAAGTCAGTAACAGCCAAAAACATTACCAGGTCATGAACTTCACAGAAAGTGCTACAGATCTGATCTTAACTGCACCATTTGATCTGAGGAATAACACTGTTCATACTCATCTTCCTTTTAAATTTATTCAGAGGGAAAATATTTTAAATAGTGACTGAAAATGATATTATCAGAAGGGGAAGAAGCAATACAATGAAGAATAAATACGTGTTAAAAACAGTGACCAGTAACAGAACAAGGAATTTGCCTACCTTGTCTTCAGGTTCACTTTTGGTTTCAGCTTTGCTTGGTGACACCTTAAATATATTTGAGGAAAAAACACCACAAAAAGAGTCATACCCAACTCAATCTTTCAAAAGATCTGAAAGTTCATCTGTTTGAAACTAGCAGTTTTTTTTTTTTTCCCCTTCAGCACAGAGGTGAAAGTACTTTTTTTTTCCTCTGACATGAGAAAATTTTTAAGACAAACATTCCTTAAGAGTAACTTAAAGGCAGTGGCAAAGATGAAAAATATCTGAAGCAAAAATGTTATTGAAGATTCTACAACCAAAAATCCGTAAAAATGAACTTCGAGATTTTACAAATCAAACTTTAAACATGCAAAAAATAAAAAAGACCGCTAAATACCTACAGGTTTACAAGTACTTGTGCAACAGAGGAAGTTCTCAGAGTAGGTCATCATTTTTATCAAAATTGCACCGTACCTACGTCTCTCTATTATATCATGCCATTCTCTAAAACATCTATTTGGCTTCAACACTCCTCAGTGTTGGTGACAAAGAGCACATTGCGTTTAGCTAAGCACATCCACAAGGGGGTTTTACAAACACTCATTTTGAGCCATAGCCTTAAGACATAGAAGAAAGCAATGGCTTACCAGTGTTTTAAAGAAACTCATGACGGAGTAGTTGTCCACTGCAGCAGCTGCCTGGGGGCTGTCTTGGTTTACCTCTGCCTTTGCAGGTTGCTCAGCAGTGAGACTGCTGACACTTGCCAAGTCCTGCCGTAGGTCTCTTCGGTTGCAGTCATCTATCTCCTAAAAGGGAAAAAAAAAAAATAATAATAATAATAATAATAATATGGGGCAGTTTCCTCAGTTCCAGCTTGCTTGATTTCCAGTGGAATGCAAAAGTAACATTTGTGACTTGTCTTATGTTGCTCAGAGTCACAACCCTAATTCCAACCATATTTCTCCAGCCTACGTATTCAGAACAATTGAGCATTTATACATCTCTTTCCCCTCTTTTCTAATATATTCAGCATTTGCTGTTGATTGGAGGAACATTGTTCTGAGCTACCAAGTATAACAAACCCAAGTAAAGTTGCACACAGCATCCTAAACAACACTGCTTTTCTCTTTTCAAGGCTGAACTTGTGAATAGGAACAAACACAGATTTTTAGCTTTTGATGGCTTGCTCAGTGTCTGATTGTACCATACAAAGACTGCTTCCGACACCCTATTATTCTGCAATTCCAGAAATAATTTATGTAGTAAATACCAACATGGTATAGGTTAAAAAGAAAAACAAAAACAAAAAAAGACAACAACACAAAGTAATTCTTCTGAGACAGATAGAGTTGTCTCCTCTCCTCCTGGAATTACATTCACCAGAACACCAAAATAGTTTTCCAGTGCTCAGGCACTCACATGTATGCAATATTCTTAAAGATTACTTAATTTCTATTTAGAAACCTAGACAAGGGTCTGTTTTATTTTTGTTTTTACAACAAATATTTAGACCAGCTTTGGAGAGCTTGGCACCCCTTTGCACTAATTTTTTCTGCCATTCTGGACACTTCTGCCTTCAGCTTGCACAGGTAAAGCCAACGCAAACTTTTTGCAGGAGAGAACAGCTTGAGACAAGTTCTCATGTCCAATTCAATATTTCCCTTTAAAGAGCACTACACATTATTAATATCCAAGTCTTATCAACAACACTCTTCCCTTTTGTTTATCTGTTTGTATTTTAACTGACAGATCCTGCCTTATGTTTATTAGAGCAGTGAAGTGTTGTGACCCTGGAAGTAAAATTGAGACTTTACTAAATAGCAGTGCTGTATTTCTCCAGAACTTATCTTCAGCTAGACAGAAGCACACATCTGCTCGGTTAGGAAGCAGTGACTACAGGAACAGATTTTAGGACACTGGATGCCCTGATGACTCCTTTCCCTGTACCAAGGAATTTAAAAGCAGTATTCATATAGGATTTTTAAAGAACCTACATTTCTATAGGTCACTGAAGGAAGAAGAATAAACACACACAAAGGAGTTAAAATTTCAGAGGGCTAATTTGGCATCAGGAATGATGTGTGGAGTGACCAGTCTCAATGCAGCATTTAAGGAGTTAAACATACGTTTGACTTGCAAGAACAGAATTCTGTTTAATTCTCCACCCACCATTTTCCAAATTTACCCATGAAGAAACACAGCACAGTAGTTCAGAAGGTTTAAACAGGCAATTTAGGAGTTGCTCGCAAGGTTCTAACACACCACTTTGTCCAGCTGCCAGCTACAGGCCCGAGCCGTTCCAAGAACAATATGTCCCATGCAGAGCACACGCGGCCACACCAGCTCCAGCAACCCTTCCTCTGGGGATGCCATCTAAAGAGCTTTGGTTCTGTGAAAAATGCTGGCTCTATTTCAGATATTAAAGGGGCAACAGAAGCATGAGGCAAGGGACCGAAGAAGCAAAAAGCAGCATATACATTGCTAAACAAAATTTCATTAACAAGGTACTTGATGCTATCAAAGAAAAATAAACTTTATTTTCACACTTTCACGAACCCTGCTGAGGTGCATGTTGTTTAGGAGGAAGGGCTCTTTTTGCTAGACACTACAACAAACAGCTATTATTAGCAGCAGATACCACCTGGAACAGCTGCAGAGGTGACAGTCACCATGATTGGCAGCACTGGCAGTGCATCTCCCTGCTATCGCCTTACTGCCCAGATGTGGCAGCTATTGCAAACCATGCAGAGCTTCAGGCAGAGTGCCATCCAAAAATCCCTGCAGGCTTGCAGAACACAAACGGGCCATGTAGTGACCCATGGCACAAGGAGCCCCTACTCCAGAATTCCCAAGCCGAGACTGTTGCTAGACAGACAGATCTGGACTTTGACAGATACTGTGATCCATCCTGTGCTTTCATTGGGATACTAATGTAGGAGGGAATACAGACAGGCTCAGGCCTTCAGCATAAAAATCAAGCAGAGATAGTGCAAAGTCCTACAACCATGCTTTCTAAGCCATAGCCAAATAACCACAAAAACCTCTGCAGCAGCTCACTGTGTAATATGCTGTGCAAAGTCCCGAAGGCAAATAATAATGAAAGAAAACTCTAGAAATAACAGAAGAAGAAAGTCGACATTAGAAGTTAACAGTTCCTGTGTAAATGCTCAATTCATTTATTTGGGGAGCCAAATTTGGGGGTAATAAACACCTTAAATACTTATACTGTAGCTTTAGTTCAGTCATTAGAAAAACATATCAAAAGAATATATTCCTGCCAGCACTTTTGTTTGTATGAATCATGGCTCAGTGAAACATTTCAGGCATATAATTTATCTTTTCTTTGGCTTACATAGTAAATGCTTCATGAATTCATGAATTCTGTCCTTGTTTTAATTATGCTGTCTTCTGAATGTAGTTTTGTAGACCACAAAAATAAAGAGTGGTTCACCAAACACAGAATGTTTGTGCAGCTCCAGCTACAACTGTGGAGTCTCTCTCTTACTTACCAGCAATGTTATTTGTTATGTGCTGGCACTCAATTCAGGGAAACTTTTCTTTAGCTCTTACAAATACTATAAGCCATAATCCACAAAAAAAAAAAAACAACAAACAAAAAACAAAAAACAAAAACAGATGGCAGCAATATCTGGATTTTTAATATGATTATTTGGTAACTGAAGTTACTACAGTAACAGCAATTAAATTATTAAATTAGATTTGGTCATTCCTCCATCCTACATGAGAATGAACAACTTTAGAGGAAACAGAAGGCAACTATGCTGCAAGGCAAAGCCACAGCCTTTGTTTTAGGAACAGAGTTAAGATCTGGCAACAAGTCAGAAGTGTTTTGCTGCTATATTTTTCCCAGAAAAGGTCCTTATCAACTCCCCATCCCCAACACATACTCCTTTGTATATTCGAGGAATGAAAGACAAAACTTATAGACAGAAAACTTAAGGATAAGGTTAAAATTTAACTCTATCTTATATAGTTTTGTGACTCATTTACACTAACTTAAACCCTGATTTTGTGAGCCCTCAAACATTTCCAATGCTCCAGCTTTAAGCATGCATGTGAAAGATGTACAGGCACTTTTGTTAAGTGTGACACCTGTGCTCAAGCAGGCACCAGGCATAAAAAAGCTGCTGTATATGTTAAGATTGTGCAAATACTTACACATAGCAAACAACCCACAGCTGATCAGTGCTTGGGATTTCCTATTATCCCCATTAAAAGTTCAGCATATGATAAGATGAAGAATAAAATCAAATTCAAAATGAATCAAATTTAGATGTTATTGATATAAAAATTTGGGTCTGAATGAACAGTGCTTCTAATATTTGTATGGACTAGCAAAAAGTTTCCATTTTCTTGTTCTGCCCCATCCCTTGACAGACGCTTATTACAAACACTTGATTGAAATTTCATACCACCACTATTTGCTACCAGCAGATGTTTAGCTCAGACCTGTGATTAAAGTTACTTTAGATTATTTCATTAGAGAAAGTTTCATGCTGTAGTACTTCTTCCAGAGCATGCACCATGACATTTCACAGTCCATAGTTCACAATAACAGCAAAGTTGGAAATTATGAATTTTACATTTGGTTATAAAAGTAGCTATCCCTGTGAGCCACAAGCAAAATTTATTCTTTGTGTGTATTAGTCAGTAATATCTGTGGGGTGTTTATAAAGCTGAAAAAAATTAGTTTATAGCTGCAAATAGATGTGGCAGTAACGCACTGAATAGGTTATTCATTCTGAATTATTGACCCAGTTCTGTTTCTGCAGTGAAACACTGGATGTTCTGCTAGGCTGAAACTACAGATTCTTTAAAGGAACATATATAGCAGAGACACTGGTGATAGGTATCTCCTTTGAAATGCAGGGGTCAAAAGTGTAGCATTTAAGTCTTACAAACTGATTTGCAAAAATACTGCAATAAGTTTATACAACTAACAAAACTTTTGAGAAGACAAAATACAAACAACAAAGAATAGAAATTGAAGAGACCTTTGGAGATGACCTACAGCATTTGTCAGTACAAGCAGCGAGCATCTTGTGAGCTCATCTCAAATGTTCAACACTATTAAAAGCATTAGTGATTATGCAGCAAGTGTTATTTAAAAGCCTGAATGAAGCCAATTCACATTAGAATGGCACTTACACACAGATTCTGATAGGGAGGCCATGAAACTAATTCTTTCCTCCTATTCCTGATATTAGACAGGGCTTGAGCTAGATCACCAGGTAGTACGGACTGACACTATTCCCATTAGACTAGTAAGAGTTATTCCCCTTATTCACAGTCCAGGGGATGAACTTTAGTAGTTATCTGAAAATGAATCCTCCAGTGCATTTACTGATATTAGACTCTGCAGGAGGTATAAAAGTCTTATCCTGCTGACCTTAAAAATTAGATTTTTGTTTTGGGTATGCATCCAGGCTGAAGCAAAACTTTACTGTAATCAATGAACTATACCAGTAACAGATCTGACAACTGAGATGTTGCACTCAGTCTAGTAACATAGGACTACTGCGGACTTAGATTAGTCCTGACGAGTTGGTTATGATGATGATAGAATAAATACGGAAAAAGTTGAATAAAATCTCTCCTCTATTACTATCTGCCATACTGCTTTAGACAAAATGCTAACAGTTGGATTACAAAGTGGCTACCACTAAAAGCAGTGACAAATTTCTTTGATGCTTAACGAGCCACACTAAACTCATGCCTATTTTCAGCTCCTTTATTTGACTAGCAAGCTCTCTCAGATAGGTTATTCTATATTGCATTGTCCTCCTGTAAAAATAACTTCTAAAGACTGTATTTGCTTGACTAAAATCACAATGACCACAAAAATTGTTACTGTATATTATTCTTTTGCTGGTATGTGTGGGATGCAACAAGCAGCTATTGTTCAAGAAAAGTAACAATCTTATACTAATTTATTTAAACCATCCAGTATCAAACTCCAAGCTCATCAAGCACAAGAAAATTTTTCTTTCAGGTAATTTTACCTTCATTTGTAGCTGGAGGCTGTTCAATATTGGAGCACGAACACAGCTACCTTGCCTACACCTTTCACAGCAATGCAAAAGAACTGAAACCTTCAGCCAGGTGCCAGCACTGAGCCATGGAGCAAGCATCAGAGCTGCTATTGCTCTGCCTTGGGTTCTTCCCCAGCCACCCCTCCAGGGGTTGCCTCCAATAATTTTAAGAGCAACATCAGCTCACTCACTGAGCCCCCATGACATCTGCTTGTCCTGGGCTATAATTATTATTCCTAGGAAGTGTCAGTAAGTGTGACATGGAAATCCCTATCCCAGCACTTGCCTTCCCCGGTGGGATGCCATTTGAAGTTCTCTGTGATCCAGCAGCTTCTTGCACAGCACCGCACCCGTCGGGAGCGTCTGAAGCCCTCGTTTCCTTTTGGGTGGGAGTCTGCTCTTGGCTCCTTTCCTTCCCCTTCTCCAGTTTGAAGATCTTGTCAAAAAAGTTTACTTGTTTTGGCTTTGGTGCAGCTGCAGTCTCTTCCTCAGGTGTCCCAGGTGCCGCTAGGCTGCTATGGTGAGGAACTGGTGCTGACTGGGCCTGGGCCAGGATTTTATGGGTGCTGGGCTCTGGCGCAGCTGCTGTGGGCAAGGCCGCGCTGTCACTCGGTGCTTTGTTCACATCGGGCGCCTCCGAGCTGACATCAAGCTTCGCCAATCCAACTGATGAGTCTGATGCTGGGTCTTCAGTACGCCCTGGTACAGACCATGAAAACGTGAATACAGAGCGGGATTTAGCAAATGGCAGGGCCCTGCTGGCAGTGCTCCCGGCAGCCTCCCCGCCTGCAGCGCCGGCACTCTCCTCCTTTGTCTTCGGGGAAGAAGCGGCGGCATTATCCTGTGCAACACTTGCCTTCTCATCAACTGCAAACAAGCATAAAACAGCAATAATCCCACACAGCAAAGTTATACGGGTTGTACAATTAATTGCGGTCACTTCACTCCTTAATAAACTAAATAGTTCAGAACGTGGAGCCCCAGGGAGGACCACACACAGCGTGTCTTGTTTCAGAACACCGTTGTTTTCCTGCACTAAACACGAGCTGCAGCTCATCTATTGGACCTGCCCATCTGATTTTCCTTCCTCTGACATTCCTCATTGATGTTGGCGCAAATTGTGTTCTACGTCGTCCCTGCTCAGCTGTACCAGGTCATGGCTGAGGTTTTGGAGCGCTCAGCCTGGCGGGCGTACTAGAAGAAAAAAATCAGCCCTGATGCCTTCAGCATTTTAATCAAGTGGACTGGGTGATTTCATTTCATCTGAGAATATGTTACTTTCCAATTGAAGACATTATATGTGAAAGCATCAATAAAACTTAAGACAGTTTTACATTAATATTACTTTATTTTGTCACAGCTAGACATAAATAAAGACTAGAGACAGAGAGGACTGATTTTGTTTCCTGGCTTGCCAAATTCCCTAAGGCCTATGCAGTCACAACACATTTCATTCATTTTTCCAATGCTGTTGCCTTGCTGCCTACTCTCTATAGTGCAGTTTCTATTTTTTGCCTCTATTTTCTGTAGGTTAGCTTAAGCCCGATTTGAATAGTTACAAATCACATCTGAGCAAGGCCTTTTATCCCCCCCCCCTTTTTTTTTTTTTTGACTTTATTTCACCCACAAGCAATATGGCTATATCACATTTCTCTCCCCCCCCCCCAAAAAAAAAAAAATAAAAAAAATCTCACAAGTAATTTCTGCTTGTGGCCTCACATAGCCATTACACTTTAGATATTAGAAGTCTTTTATCTTATAAGTATATTTTATGATTTATATTACAATGGCACTTTGGTAAGACAGTTAAGGTGAAAATTGTAATACTGTATGTGCAGATGGGAAGAGTAGGCTCTTGCTTTATAGAAGACAAAAGGAAGACAAAAATGAGAAAAAAGTCTCTTATATCTGCTTTGTGTTGTGTATGGGAAGCCAAATCAGACAGCTTATGTGGTGTGAAGCCCCTGAAGACAAGAAGGATCTTGTACAGAGGTAAATCTTACATTTTGAGCTTCTGTTCTCTGCTTTGGCTGGAATATGTATCTATTTTCCCTGTCATTAACCAGCACAGATTTCAAGCATAAATTTAGGTCTACTTAATTATAGCTGTGCTAAACTGTCAGTCTCAAACTGATTTGTTAAATTTAAATATTGTTGGTTTCAGTGTAAAATAGAAATAATTTAAAATAATTGTAATTGTCTTTAGTCAATATTATGCCCTTTGCATTTTACTGTAATGGAAATGAAACCCTAGTTGCCAATAAAACTTGACTAAAATGCTTGTCTTCCACAGTACACACTTCCAGCATTGTTTCATTTTTAAAATTCCTTTTCAAGATAAGGAAAACTGAACAGATTAATTACAGCTTCTAAAACTACTAGTTAGCTTTTCACGGCAGAATTACACTAACATTCTGATCCTCCCCACCAAGATTTCGCATAACAGACAGCAGCAGGCACGGTACAACATATGTCCTTATCCATTTCATGCTCCCCTCCTGTGGCCGTGCTCAGGGCTCCTGGCCACATCTCTGTGCAGAACAAGAGCAGAGCCCACATCCACAAACACTGCCCCCAGTTCCCATCAGCAAGCATCCAGGGACTGGAAGTCCCTGCTGGATTCCTTGGTCACAGCCCAGGGTATGTCCCACCTCCCACCTATCAAAAAAAAAAAGATGTAACGTATGCTGGCATGCCAGCATATACGTCAAGTGAATTTACTGAAATACTCCCCAGCAGCAGGAACAACAGCTGACAAAGCAAGGCCTGCTGCTGCAAGATTCACAACTGAGGCCAGCACTTCACCAGCCACCAGGAGGGCTGCCTCTCAGCTTCTCTGCTTCCAGCATTTTAAGTCTGACATTTGCTTTCTTATTGTTTTTTTGTGCATATACAAGCATGCAGGGGGGCCAGAGCACCTCAGTACATCCTGTTCTGTCCAGGTAAATAGATTTTCATTTATTTGTGCACTCTATTAGAGAAAATTTCTTTCACTGGATTCTTTGTTACTATTCATGTAAGAAAATGACTCATGCTGGCAAGACTCCTTTGCCACTAATATTCTTCTACAATATTCCATGAACACCTATTTCAACATAATGACATGCAAAGAAAAGGTACAAAAAATTAGCTATTTTACCACCATCGTCAGGGCCACTAGGCGTCAGTTATAGTTTCCTAAGCCTCATGTAGTACAATGAAAAAAGAACTGAAGCACTGACTTCTAATTATAGTTGGAAACTTGGGAAGGAAGTAAAGAAGCAAGCCCTTCCCCAGCTAAAGCAGAAAAAAACATCCACTGGAAAATAATTGTAATAAATGCTGAACTTCTGTTTTATGTAATAGATTAAAAGTGAAGTAGAGAAAAGCTGTCTTTAGTATAAAAATAGACATATAAGCTCATCATTAAGAAAACCAACTAAACAAAAAGTAGCTCATGAACCTATCAAACTCCTTTTATCTCTAATTATCATGGAAGGAATGAAAGACCTGGAAAATATCACTGGCATGAGCTCTGTAGCATGTCTTTTGTGTCAAAACAGTTCAAACAGTTTCAGGGAAAGTCTGCTCAGACACCAGGCAAGGCAGATCCTACCACCAGAGAGGAGACATTCATGTGGTGGGCTGAACAGAAGGATTTGACTCAGGCCATATTTCCAGCAAACTGTGGAGGAGAAAGGTTTTGAAATCACGTTGTTTGGATGAAAATGTTGCAGTTTTGACAACGTTTCCCAACCTCTCAACACTTCCATTTCAGCCTCTTTTCATTTCCACAAAAGGTTTCATTTTTAACCAAGTTCTTATTATTGCCTGTAAACGCACAATGTCCGCAAGATTTGGGAACATCTTCACAGATGCCTCTTTCCAACTGATTTATCCCAATTAGCTGATTGAAGCTTAACCCACCTCTTAGCAAGTTCACTGGCACTTGAACTCAAATGCCAACTGCTCATTCTTCTCAGTTGTTTCTATTTAAACCTCTGTATCCCCCCAAGAGGCTTCCACTACCCCATTTCTCTGTCAGAGCCTTGATAATAAAAGCACACCATTTGTTACATTCATTCAAATATAGACAGCCATAAGCCAGACTTGAAAGTTTTTTTTTTTTTAAAAAAAACAAACAAACAAAAAAAACCCACAAAAACAGAAGTACTATTATTTTCCAAATTACTCAAAAGAGGCAGAGTTAGGAATAGAAACAAAGCCTCCAATATTCTAGGTCGCTTCTGCAAGTGGATCAAAGATGTTCACTCTCAATAAAATTAATACCAGCTCTGAAACTAAAATCGACATGCAATTTGCAGCACTGCTGTGAGATTACATTTTGTACCACTACTACACAGGCATTTTGCTGTCAAGTGTTTATCAACAGATAACCACACTGCAGGTTTGTCTTTCCCTTTGCTTAAGCAAGATATGTTTTTTTAAAAAAAAAAAAAAAAAAAAAAGAGTACTTCAGCTGCAAAGTCCAACTTGTGTAAAAACACCCTGGAGGTAAAGATATTTTTCTGAAATTTGCTAGATATGACAATTTTTTGATTAAAAAAACTGTGCAGCAACTCATTTTTAGCTGCTGAATGATGAAGATCTTCAATTACCAAGGTCCTCACATAGATAACTCCTGCTGTGGGCTACTACGGCATGAGGAACAAGGCATAAAATAAATGCCAGGAGAAGATGTTTTCTGCTATTGTTTCTTTGAACGATAGAAAAAAATCAGTTTTTTAAACCAACCTAATCCCACCATTAACTAAAAACATGGTTTTAGTATCCTTGGCTATTTTGAATACAAGCTACTTACAAACAGATAATTTGTTTAGCAGTGCAGTCACGGAACTGCAGCAGTATTTTTATTCATAAAAATGGAAACATCTAGTTACAAAAGTGCATTTTCTGTGTAACATTTCACATCTGTTTTATAGATACTGTATAGACTAATTTTTCATTGCAATATTTACAACTGAGTTGGTTTCATAATGATAAGTTAAATGTAGACTTCTTTGATCTAAGTGCATCTAGTGTTTGCATGGGAGACACCACCTCCACCCCCAAAAAAAAACAAAACAAAAAACACTTTTTTGATGAAACTACATGATTTTTCAGAAGCATTACAGTTCCAAAACCGAGACTTTCCCCCCTTTCTTAAAAGGAAAAAACTGCATGAATATTCTTTTGCAATCTTTCTTGTCCCATGTAAATAATGTTGACAGCACATGTATGCTCTAAGAATAATTTCACAAAGTTAAATAACATTGACATTTACCTAACAGATTTACTGTTATTAACAGACATGGAGGAAAGGAAACTAGCAATGAAAATTGCAATGATCATTCTTAAAAAAGTATCGCATTTCACACTGCACAGGCGGACAGATATTGCAATACGCTCACTTGTGTTAGATACAGTCTGGTAAAAAAAAATGCTGAAACCAATTTATCCTCTGGACATAAGTTGCATCTAACTGAACTTTTGTTCCCTGTGCAACCTTTCTGTTCACGAGTATTATTAAGCAGGTCCTTTAAGGACCTACATGTAACTACCACCCAAATGCAAACTTATTTTTTCTCCATTTTGTCCTCCTATTACATTTCTACTCTGTGCAGAGCAAATCCCAGAGATAAGCTGCTGCTAGTTCTGTCCGTCTTCCCTTTGCCTGTCCACCAAGCACTTGTATTACTTCTTCAAAAAGGCCATCAGAAAGCATTAAGAAGTCAGGATCAAATTTGCTCTCCTTTTGCTCACAAAGCAAGATGTCAAGAAATAGCAATAAGGGCACCACTACTACTTCAACAGCTTTACAGGAAGAGAAGGTGGATAACAGCACTGTGCAACGTCTGCAGCCCTGATAATCAGAAGCAGGAAAGGCAAGTAATGGAAAGAATCCCTGAGCCCACACATCTGTCAGCCTGTTTGAGCAGAAACAGCAGAGAACCAGTCACCAATCTGCTCACCCAGATGTGAAACAGATGGTTACGGGGCCCTTCCAAATAACATTACTTCCCCTAGTCATATTAAGTTAGTCCTCTGGACTCTTTTTTCTTTTTCCCCGCATTATATTAGCTGTTATAGATTTCATAGACTTATTTATCAACTGTACTTTTCAACACAGAGCACATGGTCAGCCCACTGGTAATCACAGAAATACAAGCTAAAAAGACAAAGGCCACAAACACACATCTATTAATGAAATCCTCTTGCTTCACTTGTCTGTTGCAGCTCCGTTATCTTCTCTAGAAATGCTCACTTCATGGCTATGAAATAGATCACTGTACTTTTTAAAAAAATAGAATTATCAACTACATTTTCTATAAGAATAACTTCTATTTCCAAGAAGCACTCACTTCTTTATCACCAACACCTTGATTAAATTATAGAAACTGGAGCAATTTCAGTGCTATCTACATAGTTAATGACTTAACTGCTTTTTAAACCTTAATAAAATTAAAATATGAGTAATATTATCATAGGCTAGTCAAATTTTTCAACGTGCTACATAAAACAGTTTAATAGTTATATTAATTATGTAATCCATTTAAGTAAAACATGCTTCATTTTATGTATTAAAAAAAACAAACAAAATGCAACAACAACAAAAAAAACAAAAACAAAAACAAACAAACAAAACAAACAAACAAAAGAATCACACACACTAATTTCCTAAGACTTCAGACAGTGTAAATCTTCTGGCTTTTATTTACTGCCCAGAACCCTGCTAGCTTGCACTATCAGAAACAGCTATAGGCATATATTTTTTAGTGGACAACCATTTAAACTGATTTCTTATAGCTAGATGACATTAAGGAATTAGCCACAGAGTGAAGATTCTGAACTGTAATCAGTACCATCTGCATATCCCCATAACTATCTTGATTATTTTTCCTACATTTAGATTTTTTTAAACTGAATTTAACAGACTGAGAAGTTTCTCTTAACAATGAATAATAGAATATTTTATCTCCTTACAGAGATTAGAGGAACTTGGTGTCTTTCATTCTATTCTGAGAACAGAAATAAATCCAATACAAGGAAAACATGACAAAATTCACTTGGCTGGATCTTCAGGGTTGTAAACTGTAGCAACACTGCTACAAATGAGTACTGCTGAACACTGGTCAAGAAGGCTCCAAAGCCAACAAGAGGTAGTAGGAGAAATTAATGAGGTGCTGAAAGACAAGGAGAGAGACACACACATCTGTGGCTGAGAGCAATTGCCCATGAATATGTGGAGACAACTTCTTAAGATTGTTTGCAGCACAATTTTTAGTGGTCAGGCCGTATACTTCACACCAGATTTTCAAAAAGGATGTGAACATTTAAAGCAGGTCTCAGCTGCTGACAGGCACCTCTCCCTGGGGAGCCCAAGGTTCAGCTTTGCCATCACTTGAAAGTCTGGTTGGTGTCCTGTTATGTACACCATGAAATAAGTCTGAAATGGGATGCACTAACTCAGCAGTGATGTACCCATACTCCCCCAAAAGTATCTGACACCTCTCTTCACTGTTGTTCTTCATAATGTGGAGTAAAGCGCTGTGCAAGAAGAGCCAAGCCATACCAGATACCATCCTTTTTCCAGACTAACACCCCCAGGTTACACATAAGGGCATATCGACACGATATGTTAATGTACAGATAAAGAGAAAACTCCACCCTTATGCTCCAGTTACCCAGGTACTTGCTGAATAACATCCAAAACATCCTTTAACAGTAGAGAGGTGGTCATGGTTATAACGTTAGTCTCTTATGACAAAGTTTGAATAAACTTCTAGTAAATAAGACTATTTTGGCAGTATTTTCAGCTGTACTACATTCTCAGATTTCACTTATCTAGCTCTCTGAACTACTGTGCCATAGCTCAATTCTAGAAAATGTAGGGTGACACAGTTAAGTTTTATTTATGAAGATACCACTGCAGATTAGATAGACATGCCCCTCTCTCCACAAGGCATACTACCTCTAAAATGACAGCAGAGTAGACTTCCGTGTATGTTGCTGTGACCGAGAAGGGGCTTGGCAAAGGAAAGCATCCTGACCAAGAGCACAGACATTTGCCTCCTGGAAGTTACTCCTCCACAGAAGCTGGGAATTGTTTTAAAGTTTAACATATTTACTTTCTAGCCTGCATAGGTCTACATTCTTAGATTCATTCAGTAACTTCTTTGTTTGTTTTCTGATAAACTCCTACATCCCCTTCAGATTATCAGTTTCCACACTAGCAGATATTTTAGTCTGGCATCTGAGCACAACGACCTCACTTGGTAACTCCCTGCTAGCATCAGGGATGCCATAAAGTTATTTAAAGACAACTTGTTCTCCCTCAGAAACATGCACTTCTGCCTCCTTCCATCCTGAGAACAGCTTCCCATTGTGTCCCCCACAAACACAGAACCTAGCTAACAAGCCAGCTCATCCTTGCATTGGTGTCATTAACGCATTATGCCCCAGTTTGTGCTCTGAGACTCCTCAGAGACTTCTTAGAGGCACAATTTCCTCCGGAACTTCAGCAGAAGCAGTTTATCATAGGACACCCCAAAAGGGACCAGTGTCAAACCATGCCTGTCCTATCATACTTCATGCTAACCGAATACTATGATCTAATAACCCCTTTGGGGGACCAAAAGCAGAACCAATCTCCTAGAATAATTAAACAGATTCCAGAAGACTTGGAATTAATTTCCTATTTTTTTTTTTTTAATTTTTTTGCAATATTTTAACTCTCAAGATTCTGAGCAGCTGCATATATTGATTCATAGATAAGAATCAAAACATGAGCTCATCTTTGGATAAGAGACTGTATATCATCATTTATTGTTGCTTCAGCACACACTTCTCTCTCTATCTGGTGACAAAAGAGACATAAACACTGCCCAGTACATACCTCCAGCATTCATTGCAGGAGGATGAGTCTGAACAAATACAGCAGATCCATTTTTGACACTGGTAGGAGATTCAGGTAGAGGCTGAAATACCAGATAAAATGGTTCTTAGGATTAGACACACCAGGGCATTTGAAAAGTATTGGCTTCTCAATAAGTTGTAGTCAAAGAAGATGAGAATGGGCAGCTCTTGATTACCTGATAACTTGTTACCGGGCATGCATTGTCTTCTTTGACTTCCTCTGGGACACTCACTGTGTTGCCCATAGCTCCTGTGAGATGGGGAGAAAAAAGAAAATGTACCTTCTTTCTCATTAATAGATTTACTACCTAACAAAAATGAAGAGACAGCCAATGGTGACAGACTTTGATAGCCTGTTAAAATCCTTGTAAGCCCCACCTGCTTTTCCCAAAGCACCTGCCCTTGTCATCAGTCTACACCCACCAGAAGTATTCAAACCAGATTACACATAGGGGTCACAGCTGCTCACTGCAAATGGCACAGATTAATTAATTCTTCTTGCTTGAGGAAAACTAGATACCATAACTCCAGCATCATTTGTTAGGACTCAGTAGATAGGAAAGATGTGTGGAGTTAGTAGCAGAATAAAATGACAAAGACCAAATAATGTGAATAAATTATAGCAACTATTTGGGGTTTCACTTTTTTTTTGGTTCCTTTTTAATTTGAGAAAAAGATGAACAGAAAAGAGGCAGCATGCAAAGAAATCACACACATTCGCATGTTAGTTCTGAAAATCTGGCCCTATGTGGCAGGCCAGTCTGTATAACAAATCCTACAGAGAAACTATCCCTTTGAATATGGCTGTGAAAATATGGGGCAGCTCTAGGCAGCTTTGCAGGTCAGTTGCAGGTCACAGACACACCGAATGATGTTTTATCAGCTAGCTGGAGCTGCAGTGAGACAGAGGCAACATAAACAAGCCACAGCTAACTTCATTTGCAGTCCTGGATGCATTTTTCAAGCATGTTGCATCTTCTGTTGCCACAACTGTAACATTACTGCTACCCAAACTGGGCAGTTTAAAACAGCTTTCTCATGTTCACACCTACTGGAGTCACATCTCTGACTGCAATAAAAACATAGTTCTATCTAGTTAATTAACATTAAGTCATTAGATAATTCAACGCTTATTTAAACTGCCCTTATTTCTTTAAAGTGTGTTTTAGGAGCAGTATATTTGATTCAGTTTTAGAATATTTTCAATTCAATCTTTCCTATGTAGAAGTATACATTCAACTGTGTTGTCTTTTTCCCCTTATGTATATTTATGTGCTCTGTGGACTGTAAATTTCTTGGGACCAAACACACTCCCTGCAACATGGTTGAAGGCTGAGGGTGGAGGAAGGCTCCTGTTGACTTTGGCTCAGGATATACATACGTATGGAGCATTAAAGCTGCACAAGCAAACAATAAGGGGAGATGCTTCTGAGCCTCGCCTTGAAAGAGGAAGGTCTCCAGAGAGAGGAAGGCAGAGGGCTGCAGCCCGCTCCAGCCTCAGTGCTCATCCTGCTGGATTTCCTGCACGGGCACCACAGGTGCCAAGTGCTCCTCTGCTCCTTGCTGCTGTGCTGTGTGCCTGTGTGGACCAGTGAAGCTTCAGAGGTGCGGAAGAGCAACTTCTTTCTTGGTGCTTTGACTAAACAGCCTTCGACTATGAGAGAAATGGAGGAAAAGAGCAGTTTTGCTAAATCATCTTCATTAGAATTTGAATCTCGGAAGCAGGGGGAACCTCTCATTTCTCAGTTACTGCTTAGAGTTCCAGCTGGTTGTGCTTTTTTTTGGTAACCTCAATCTACAAACTTTTGCTTGACAGGGGTAGTTCAGATCTGGTTTCTATTTTATGCTGCATCCTAGCTGACATGAAATACAAGCTGAGCCTCTCTTCCAAGCAAGGTTTTTGTTCTTCTAGTGCCCAGTGCTGAGCTAGACACTGAATGGCCCTGCTGATGCTGAAACATGAACAGCAGCCATGTGCTGCTGAGAAGCACTGCAGAAATAGTGGCTGTAGCACCGAGCCTTGATTTCAGACTGCCAAGTTTTTTTACAGGGATTTTATCTTCTCAGCTGATATTTCCACTATAAATCAGAACTTCGGATTTATTGTGGAAAACAGCCAACATCTCCCCGTGGATGTACAATGGCCTCTTGTCCTTGCTATGTAGTTCTGTCTCCTAGCAACATTAAGTATTATCCTATCGGAAGGGAAGAAAACAAGATTCAAATCCTGCTGCTTAGTCTCAATGGTAAATTTAGTATCTAGTTGAATCTGGAGGATTTACTTTTGTTTTCCATTCACAAGGCCTCCTGGTTTATGCCAGGAGACAACTTAAGCAGAGGGTGGAATATTTGCAGGTTACATGCTTCCTTTTTCACATGTGCAGTGAAATAAGCATATATCCGAGGGGAATGGAGAAGCAAATTCCTATTTTTTCTTATTTATTTCTACAATGATTTGTAGCTCGATTCTCAGTTACTCCAGTTTCCTGTTGATGCAGCTCTACTCACGTCAAGTAAGTTACCTTTAACTGATACAGAGCAGAGATCACAGGCTCTGATTTCTGGCATATTTTGTCCTAGAAAAAATTACCCATTTTCTACAGTCAAGTTTATAATTCTGACTGAAATAAAACATGCACAAAGGCCACATGGAATTATAAAAGATTTTCACTTTACCAGAAGCTGGAAAAGTCTTGGAGGCTATTTTTGATAAAAGACCAGGACTAACTTCCTAGATAACCATCTCAGAATATGTCCCCAGAGCACTGAATGCAGTGCTCCATCAAGCATGTATATTATAATTCTTCAAACCTTTACCTTCTTGCAGTAGTAGTCAATTATTGCATTGCATTGGTTTTTGTATGGTATAAGTTGTTGCTTTTTTATCATGCTCTGAGGAAGAAGTGGATACAGAAAAAAAGTGACAAGTCTGTGGCCATTTCTATGCGTACAGAACTCCCTGTCCTGGCCCAGACCCTCCAGTAAAATTAGGAAAATGTATATGCATGCATGCCTCTGCCTTATTTTAAAGAAAAAATGAAAGGTCACTGCCACCTATAGACAAAACTGAGTATTGGCAGAAATGATAACAAATACAAAATGGTTTCAAACTGGCAGAGATTCAAGATGCCAAGCAATTAATGTCACAGCTATTCATTCCTGCCATAGCATCTAGGAATTGCTGCTGCAGAGACTACTGCTTCTGACTGCATGCATATGTGGCTCCAGATTTGGAAAAAAAAAAAAAAAAAAAAAAAAAGCTCTGCTTGAAAAAAATTAAATGGTTACATTTTTTCCAATGTGCACATGCCTCTAGTTTATACAAATAAATAATTTTTCTCTCATTTGAAACATCTTCTCAGGTCTGCTTGAAGCTAAAATTATTAAATGTGGAGCCATGAGGATTTAGGAAAAAAATAAGGGGCTCCAAGTGCCAACAAATATTACATGCACAGCATCGGTCTTCAGAAAGGAGCTCTCAAGATCTGGCCACATATCTGTTTCTAGTGGGCAGACCTAGACATTGTGAACTGCTGGAAATCTGTGTCCTGCTGTGAGTCTGTCCTGGTAAACTAACTCGATCCCAGCCAAACCCAGGACAGAGTCCTACACTGTCGCTTGGGTGCTGAATCGGTCTGTCTGTTGGGTGTTCTTGGTATGTCTTAGATATTAATCATGGTTATTTATGAGTAGTGCAACCACCAGGCAGCCTTGTCTGTGCTCTTTGTCCTACAGGTGATAAACACAAAGCTGGTCTCTGTAGTAAGCCGTGAGAATGGAACAAACCCTCACCAGACCTGGGAGGTGTTGCTGGCAAGACGTCTATTTTACTCACACATAACAAGGCAATTCTCAGGGATTGAGAGGGGAAAAGAGAGGATCCTGATGCAAGAACATATATATATATATATTATAAAATGAGAAGAAACTCTTAGAAATGAAGAGGAACTGGAGTAAGCACATTCTCATCCTTGGGCTTCCTTTCTAGATACAGATTTTCTGCCTAGGTTTCAAGGATTTTATCCTTGTTGGGGGCTCACTCAGACCCACTGGAATGCAGCCTGACTGGTTTAAAAAGGAACATTTGCTACCAGCCTCCAGGTCAGTCACAACTCAGAAACAGTTTCTGTCCCAAATTATGCTTCACTGCTTTGATTGTAATGAAGGGAATCCAAAAGAGAAATAGGGTTTTTATCATTATTTTTGTGTTACATGAACTGTAGTATGCCCTAAGCATGAGCTCAAGACTCGGAAAAATTTGTCTTCTTCTCTGACTCTTGGAAGCATTATTTTGGTCTTTGCAATGCGGTAAAACATTTGAAAACTAAGAGAGAAAATTACCGTGTACTCTGTCTAAAGCCAGATAAGCCTGACCTTTTTAATGTACTGACCAACCTACAATATTACAATTGCCTGTGTCACAGTGTTTATTAATATAAAATGTTCACACAGATTCAATTAGTTTCACACCAGAACTTGCCATATGTTATACTTAAATGTCAGAAAAGAAAAAGATCAACAGTGCCTAGTTTGCTTTGTATATAATTTCATTATAGATATGTCTGCTCTGTAAGCATTGGAGAAATACCTAAATAAACTTGTGTATGTTCTAGAGGCAACAGAAGGACCTAGAGGGGTCATTTCGTGCAAAAAGCAGTCCCAGGGCAAGGACTGGATCAGCTCCCCAGTACATCCCTCTCCTAAATCCTGCCTCTTGGAGAACAGGTGAACGTGGGGATGTGTCAGCCAGTGGCCAGCTAGAGGAGCAGATCCTGCTCTGGTTCATGCGGAGCTGAGAAAGGACTAATAACAGGACAGGGTTTTAGAAAGTCTCCTTACCTTCCTTCCGTGCAGCTCTCAGTTGCTCTGTTGCAGGCAAAGATAACTTGGACACGTATTAGCTATGATGACACCAGGGGACAAAAGCATCTGAGGATTGTCGGTGGCTAAGGCAAAGAAATGGACAGAAAATAGACAACAAAGAAGTGACAGTAGAAGGAAGGATTGAGATGACTCACCCAAAGCAAACAAGAAACACCCAAGAACAATCTGAGCAGCAACCAGGCAGCTGGCCGTGCATTCAGGACATGCAAAATTACAGTCCTTGAGGCTTTACGGGCAGTTTTTAACACAATTATTTCAGCCACTCTGCATTGTAGTCAAATGGGAAAAGCAAAATTGTTCAAACATCCACACCCCAGGCTTTCAGTGTGGGAACAGTCCTGACCTGGCTGGTAGAAAAAAAGATCTGCTGTCAGAAAGCAGATCTTTTTCGTCTTCTGTCCTTCTGCTGAAAATGACAGTACACTGAAAGGGAAAACTTATCCCAGGTACCTTAAAGCCCAAACAAAATGAGCCGAGCACTTGTAGGAGTACCCAGGACCATTTAGCATGAGAGCACATGCAGGGCTCAAGCTCAAGCATGGACAGAAATGAAGAAGGAAGAAGAGAAGGGAAGCCAAGAAAAGCCCAGAGAAAGCAGCAGCAGCAGCATGAGTTACCTTGAGGTGGGTGGCCGGGCACCAGCACCCCAGGAGATGGAGCTGCTCAGGGCCTGGTGCTGCTGGCGGCTCTGCCTCTGCTCCGGCACTGCTCACACACTGGGTGCAAACACACAGAGGGTGGAGTTGTCCACCTTCCTGGCCCTTCACAAAATATGTTCTGCTCCTGAGCTTTCTGGTCACCTAAACCTGTTCAAATGCGTATTTACAATTATGGCTCTGGGGGCAGCCCAGCACGGTCAGTGTGTTGGAAGTTGTGGCTTCCCAAACACGGGTGTTTCCCACAGCAGCAGAAAAAACAAAGTGCATTTATTCACATGGCTGTTTGCTCTACTCAAAATGGATCTTAATATCCTTCCATAATGTGCAAATGGACCAAGTGTTTGTATCTGAAACCTGTTGTCAGGACTTACGGCTCCCTCAGTGAGTCATGAAGCCCATGCTCAGACCGGGGTGTCTGCAGCAGGAACAGGATTGTGTTCCCTGCTTTCATACCACCTCACACAAAATAAAACTTGGTTTCATGAACTGGGGTTCCCAGAGACTCTCATAACACAACCAACAAAAAGATCCTTTATTTGATAGCTTGAGAAAGCAACAGCAAAGAGTCTGAGGCAGGACTCGAGCGAGCTCGCTCCTCCCCAGCGCAGTGGGTGGCAGCGGCCGTGCTGTTAACACTGGCAGGATGTGAAGATACTAAAAGCATAATGGCAAATTCTCCTCAATTATTAATGGAATATCCCGAGGCCAGGGATTTCCAGAGGTTCTCTTTAGGCTTCCTTTCATCACAGCCTGCTGTATATAGATCA
The DNA here is from genome assembly GCA_011076525.1 of Nettapus auritus. NCBI lineage: Eukaryota > Metazoa > Chordata > Aves > Anseriformes > Anatidae > Nettapus > Nettapus auritus. The sequence continues at coordinate 9,160,427 of CM021784.1, forward strand.
CTTGACTGTCAGCTTCAAGTGTTCAAATATATTAATCAGCTACTTTCAAGTAGTGCACTGTCTGCACCATGTGTCTCAGGGTTCAACTACATGAGAACGCCAGTGCAATCCCATCAATCTTTTCCCCTGTTGACTTGCCATCATCTAGATGGCACTTTCATTTCTCTGTGGTGCTTTGTTTTTGAATATAATTCTGTTATGAGGCATGATAAAGGAACAAAAGCAGATCTGTAAAAAGGGTGATGTGCTGACTCTGAACGGTGTCAGCTGGTTCAGAAGATGATGAAAAAACTATATGCATGAAACCAGAGCTCCTGGTTACCACCAGCTCAGCAGAGCATGGGAGGTTGAATGAATATTCTGATTCTCTCATGTTTTCAAGCATTAAGTCAAGCATCTTTGTCATTTTTTTTTCCTTATTTTATCACTTAGATATTGCAAATCTTTGTCTACAAGCTCAGAAGATGCCCAAGTTCAGTCTTATAAACCTGTCTGTCCTGTCTCTGGATGATACACATGGTGGTGGCCAGAAAACTTGTCTGCAGGCTAAGGCACAAAACACTAACCTGATTGCAAAACAAGTCATCTGTTCAGTGTCTCTGGACTAGCTTCCACATATTTTTAAAAATGATTATTTTATTTTTTTGGTCTTTCTTGTTGGGTTTAATTATTATTGTTATGAAATAATTTTGAGATACAAGATATAAATATTTTATTCCAGGAATACCTCATTCCCTAAAAAATGTCATTAAGATTCATTAATTCTTGGAGGATATTTTGCTTTCCCATGTGTTCATCAAGGGCAGACCAGAGGTGCCCATGGCAAAGCATGGCCTGCTTTGCTATCCTGGTGAGCAGTTGTTTTCTGCATTGTGCTTGGGAACATCTTAGCAGGATGCCAGCAGAGGGAGGAAGACTTGGGCACAGAATTTCCTCTCCAAAACAGAGGAAACTGTGCTTTTTTTTTTTTTTTTTTTTTTTTTTTTTTTTTTTTAATCCAAAATCTATAATGAAACTGTCACCAAATAAATCTTTATCCCCTGCAGGGAATGCTCAGCTTGTGCATCTGAAAGCTGCATAAAACTTCCTGTTAATTAATGGCACAGAGCTCCTGACAATTATATATAATTAGCCAGTTTCTTTTATTACAGTCCAGCATGAGAGCCAACAGCATTCAAATATTGACAACTGAAGAGCAGATTAATATGGGTTTGTATTTCCACTGGTTTTGCTGTTTGAGGTCTAGAAGGGGGTGATGTCAATTTAAGGTGACGTCCATCTGGCTGCTGTGGTTTATGTCACAGAGCAGGAGGGATGAGCAGCAATACAACCTCAGCAACACCAGGGAGAGCTGAAAGAAGAAACATGCAGAACAACAGAGGGAAGAAACAATTTGGCACAACTCTAGTCAAATTTTGACAGCTTCAGACAAAACACAAATGACGCTTTGACTCAGCCTTTCCCATTTCAGTCCCAGTAAGATGGATGAAGTGAGTCATGGGCTTCCTTCATCTTTCCCATGAGGGAGGACCATCCCAACACTTGCATTGCTCAATTTGCCCTGTTTCCAAGGCACAGCAGCTGCCTCAAGCCCCATGCCAGTCCTGGAGGGCGGCGAGGAGGAGCAGAGATTTGGATGGATGGCCCGAAGGGTTTCACGCAGCTCCCAGGGTCTGCAGGGCCTGCCCCGTGCTCATGGCTGAGTAACAGCTGTAAACACTGATGGGTTGTGAAATAGAGGATACTTCACTTACAGTGAAAAATTCCAAGTTCATTGAGTTCAATTTCATTTCTGTCCAAGAGAACAGTGGAAAGGGCAAATTAGGTACATTTTTGTCTTCTTTAGTCAAAGAAATAGGCTAAGAAAGGATGATTCAGCTGGGGTTACAGATCTGCATAAGGTGATATGGGGCCTCCAGGCCAGCACCAGAGGGAAGTGGGCACTGAAATCAAGCTGGTGATATCAAACTCTCTCTCTATAAATCCATCAGAAACTACATAAACACCTCCCTTTTTGTGGTTTCAGCTTAATGTAAATATCCAAACTACATTTAACATCATCTGACTGTTTCAGAGGGAATTTTCCCCAAAGAAATTTTTTGCCAAATGTGTAATTTGATATGCTGTGTCAGGGAAGGCCATCCTGGCTTTTGCACACTGGCATAGTCCTCTCAGGAGGGTGGGAGAGACCTTATCCTTGCTAACACTTCAGTGAGCAAATGGCAAATGGCACAGCAAGAGTCTGAGTCTTCAGATGGATACTTGCATTTCTAGGAAACTTTGAGTGAGTTCTGTGAGATTCAGCTCTGTCAGATCAGTGAAATGACTTCAGTAATGGCAGAGCAGGACTTCAAAAGCTCGCAGGCAGTGCAGTGTGTGAATAAGCTTTTTACACACCTGCGCATTTCCAAACTTGGATGTTGGCACTACTGCACACCTGATCCCTGGGAGGAAATCTGTAATCCTTGGGACAGACATAGGCTGGAAAGATGGGCACAGGTAGTGTCAGACATCACACCAGTGATGTGAATATCCCCTCCTTGAGACCAGGTGCTCTCCTGAGCTAGGCCCAGAAGAGCACGTCTGAACTCCTCTCTCCAAAACTTGCATGCCTGACTCAGAGTTACAGGGAAAGCTGTTTCTGCTTAAATTATGCCTAAGTTTTAAACTTTATTGGATCTGGCTCCTTCACAGATTGTGCTTCCTATTCCCGAAGAATTATGTTTTCAGCAAGTAGGTTTCCCCCACTGTCTCTGACAGAACCCGTATTAATTGCTGAATCTGTCTTGTAGTTAAGCCAACACAGTCTGAACTGGTAACAAAAAGGAGTGAGTGATTGCTTCAGTGCGGGGGGCCCCAGGGAAACAGGAGGAGCAGCAGTTAGAGAGTTAGAGCTGTGTACTCCCACTATCTCAGGGGGATGGTGAGCGTGGCTGCGGCCGCAGTTGCTGTGGCCTCACACTCAGCCAATGCCACCGGGCTGGGTGGAATCCTGCTGGTTCCATGCGATCCCAAGGCAGAATTTGGCTCAGATGCTTCAGCTGAATGAGAAACATTTGCTCAGGCTGCTTACCAGAAAGAGCCTGAATGTGGTTTTCCAAGCTATGTATCACAGCCTCTGGTTGCTCCAGACTTTGATTGTGGTTCAG
>CM021784.1:9163675-9223663 GCA_011076525.1 Nettapus auritus
TTTTTTTTTTTTTTTTTTTTTTTTTTTTTTTTTTTTTTTTTTTTTTAGGGAGAATTACAAAATATACACCAGCTATTTCTTCATGTGGGAGCTTCTAGAACAGATAAAAAGTTACTGTGTCAGGATTGAAACAGAGAGTCATTGTATACATAGTTCCTTAGTGGGTGGGACAGGCATTTGAACCACAATTACTCTCCTGTATGAGCATTTTATGTTTCCATCAAATATGCACTGATGATAACAATACTATGTTAAATATTTCACTTCATTAATACAGTTTCTGCAAAGGCTGGGTCACTGCTTTTGCCAGCTGTCACAGCTTTGGAGCCTGCTGGCAGTGTTTTCCCCCAGCAGTCTATCACCCTTCTTCCTCCCAAGCCCGAAATATAAAATGTGAGAAGCATGGATTATTGAAAATATGAAAGAAGTAGAATTTTTTTTTTTTTTTTTTTCTAAGTTCATTGCAGACTGTGCATTTATTTTCTTATTTGACAGAGACTAGCAATGCCACAAACAGCATGAACGTGCAGCAGCTCTAGCAGTAAGATAAGCAGTTATCTCAAAGTGTGCTTAACTCATGTGGATCATGCCTATGATGCTTTGCTGTCCTGAGGAGAGCCAAGAGTGGGGTTAAGATTGCCCCAGCATATGATGGGATGGGATGGGATGGGATGGGATGGGATGGGATGGGATGGGATGGGATGGGATGGGGATCTGTCTTGGCTTTTAGGGGAAGTATAAGTCCCCAAGTCAGGTTTTGGCTTGGCAAATGCCTGGTGCCAGCAGCCATGCAGCTGACGTGCTTCCAGCAGTCCTGCCTTTCTACAGTCCTGTCTTTCTTGTATTTAAATTGTAGTTCACCAACAGCCCTCATGGCTTTGGACTGGGATACCTCTGAGGAAATTGTCCATCTGTTGTTGTTGTTGTTCTTGTTTTGTTTGTTTGTTTTGTTTTTTGTTTTGCTTTGCTTTCGACTTCTCGTAAGAAAACTTGTATTTAAATACATTTAGATACATTTGGTAGGTATTTTTTTAATAATTCAACTTAAAAAAAAAAAAGTTGATATGAGAAAAAAAAATAGGAGTTATCAGATTTTCAGAATTCATACTGCTGTTCAAGAGCTCTACAGTATTGCTGCAACTCTATAAATCCAGTAATATTTTACATTTTCTGTAGGGGATAATATTATCCCCTATAATAATATTATCAGATAATAACTTCACAACTTAATTTAGTTTTTAAAACTGTAAATTCTCAATAGCAAAGTGAGAGTTATGCATAAGAAAGATAGCAGCTAAGCAAATTTCTCTCATCTATAGCTCTGACATTGCAGTTTAGCTCTAACTTCCCACTGCAATTCCTCCTCCAAGAGATCACTGCTGCAGTGAAAGCTCTCTGTTATTAATTTTGTAGTGAGTAGCAGTATTCCCTGGGGCAGAAATGAAGCTGCATTCATTGTAATTTTTTCTATCTCGATTCAAATTTAGGAGGGAAAAAATAAATAAATAAACAAACAAACAAACAAATAAACAAAAGATTTATAGGCCTGATGCAGCTTGGAGTAATTATTTCTGGATTCAAAATCATGTATCAGTTTTTGTGCTTTAAGTGAAGATTCACCTAATTTAAATGGAGCTCTCCAGGATTAACAGGTTAGTATTTGACACACTGTACTTTTCAGAGACCATGACATGGCTTGATCTATTGGAAGTGGGACAGACCTCGAGGTGGGATTTGTACTTCCTGCATAATTTTCAAATCTGTGTTTCATTTCCCTCACTTGTAAAATATAATGACAATTTTCCCTCTCAACCACACACAGCATCATTTTGTAAAGGTCTGCAGAGCACTGAGATATTACTGCAAAAAGACTCCTAAGTGTACAAAGAGAAGACAAAGCTCAAGTCCTTGCACTTGGGTTTCAAGAAAAAGACATCCAGATGCAAAGAAATGCAAAGACTTGTGTTCTTTCTCCATTTCAAGCATGTATCCCCAAACACTGCTGATGGCTTGCTCTCCAATAGCTTGTTAAACTGTTTCCCCTGGATGTAGTTTTTTTAAGGTGACAACTTAAATCCAAGTCTTTTTTTCTCTGTCCTTTAGAACTGGTTGCTGTTTCCCCACAGCAGTCCTCCTAACACCCAAAAATCAGCTGAGAGCCAAGCTTTGGAAGGCAGAGGTGAAGTTCTGGCAGGCCGTGGCACCCCTCCCATAGGAGGGATTTCTCCAGGGCAAGCAGCGGGGAGCCCTTCCTGGGCTCCTCGGTGAGCATCAGAGGATTGGCCCGAATTCAGGTGTTGTGTTAATCTGTCAATATATGCTACATTACATTAGCAATTGGATTAGAGGTGCTGAAATAATTGTGACAGAGGGATTTTTATGTGGCACAGGTGACTCTGTGAGATTCAGAAAACACACGTTTTGCAGTCAGGTTCTTTGGAACCAGCTCATTATACAGATGCCTGACCAAAATGACTTTTCCTTGAATTTCATGGATTTATAATGTCATAAATATCAATAAAACTTAAGGTTTGTTCCCATTTTGTATCTCTAGCTGATATTGTCCAGATTCTTAATGCTGTGGTATAATATCACAAAGTCTTGTGTGGCCCTAAAAATCAACATTGAGGAAATATAATAAAACAATCCAGGTGATAACTGAATGAGTAATGCACACAAAAGTAAGCAAATTGCGGATCAGATAAGCCCAGGAGCAAACGTGGGCTGGGTGAAAACACCTATTCATCTTGGTATAGAGCAATTGCACTTTGCCTTTGGGACAAGTGCCAGTGGGAATGCCCTCAGGGTGGTAAAGCACATCTGCTGGCCAGCTTCTGGAATGGCTTGGGTTGATACAGTGCAGAGAAAGCCTTACCTGGTCTGCTCCTCCATGAAGAGGTGAGAAGTGCTCTGCCAGCACTGCTCTGCAGTAGCTCTGGGCAGGAGAGCTGCTGCTGCTGCCCCACTGGACAGTCCAAGGCATGAGCAGGTGTTTTTAAACGTTGTTAAACAAACCGCACGGATCTAGGCATGGCTGACTGTAAGGCGTGTGTTAGCCCTCCCCTGGCAATAAACACTGGCTGATAACTGGAAACTACCTGAACTTGGCCAGCAAACCACGTGCTCCAGAAGAGCAATGGGCCAGTCTGTGGGAGCACAGGACCGATGTCCTGCCTTCCAGCGAGCCCCTGCGTGTATCAGGCTGCACTGCTGTGCTCACAAGGATGATTAACAATGCCTAATTGTATAACTGTGCTTACAAAAACACTTCAACACAGAGTGATCAGTTGCCAAATAATTTCAGCACAGCAGGAACTCTGCAAAGGCAGGTGTTGTGAGACAGCAGGGTCAAAGCACAGCGATCCCAAATTTACAAGCAACTGCTCCTCTCTAACCTGTTGCCCACACAGTTGCACACCTTTTCCTGAGGCTGCTCCTGCAGGGGCTATTGCAGAGCAGGAGGTGTGTGTGCCAGCCTCCTGACCTGCTGCTTCCTCCTGCACACTGCCCACGGCAGTTTTGCTGTGTCCTGCTCAGAGCAGAGATACATGGACTGGAAGCCTTCTGGCACATGTACCTTTTGGAGAGATCCAAAAACCCTTTCAAGAGGTCCCTGGAGTTTTCTGCACTTTACAGTGAAAAAAAAAAAAAATCTTTAAAATATCACATTGAGAGAGTTTTATATACATTAAAAATATGAAATATAGAGTGCAAATATTTTACTTATCTACCAATTCTTTTTCTCTCAGTTAAAACCAGGAGTAGCTAAAGGGCAAGAGATGTGCAAGAGATCAACTTGTTGACACCTTTCTCTTATGGCTTCTAATGAAGACTCAAGAAAGTCTTCTTACTCCATGATTTATTTTAATTTAAACCTCCTCTGATAACCACCCACCTTTTCATATTATACTTAATCATGACTTTTTATTTATTTATCTATTTATTTATTTATTCTGTGTAGCTTGAGTCCATTTTGAGTGTTATTCTTGAGCCTTTCTCTCCTTTGCCAATTTGGAAATGACGTACGTAATCTAGATGTATAAATGCAATTTTAATACAAAGAGATCACAAGAAAGTTACCTTGTTTTTGTGAAAGAAGCTTCACATATATTTGAAAGCCTTTTATGTAGTTACAATGCAAATCAAATGATTAATTTGTTGCCCATTAATACTTGTGCCTTTTACTGTATCCTACTTTTATTCTTCCCTGTAGGACTCAACGTTGAAGCACGGTTTTCACCATGGTTGGGTTTGTTTATTTTTTATAGCATGCACAATTCTTTATCCTCTAAATGACTTCTCCATAGACTACTGGCAGCAGTGCCAGTAAATAATGGTGACAGCTCTCCACATCACTTTTTCCTCCTAATTCAATAAAATGAAAGTTTACCTTGAAGGAGGTGAATCACTGTCAGGTGAGTCAGGGCTGGTGAGAAATCTCACAGATGGAGCAAAGCTATCACCGGAGCCAGGCTTTCTACGTCTCTATTGCGACAAACGGGAAAAATGTTTGCACACCAAGGCTCTGCAGTTCCTGAATTCTGGGCACTTACATGCCCAAGCCCTTTAGAAGACAGCCAAGATTTCACCTCAGATTTCTGTTGAGAAATAGGTTAGAAGAAATTCATACTTTGCTACCACCTCTTCCACTACAGAGCTGTAAGCTTCCTCCTTAGAAACACCTGTGTATCTCCAGCTGCTAGTAGGAATATTTACTTGGGGAAGTGATAACCTTTTGCACCTCCTTTCACAATTAGAAGAGGCCCATTGCCTACTTTGCACCTTTTATTCCTCCCTGCCTTATCCTTCTCTTCAGTCTCTTCTCTACAGCCACATGGCACAGGGTTGGAAACCTTGGGTGCTGGTGTTTATATGGCACGTAGTGCAGGGGAATGCAAGTTCACAGCTGGGATTTGCAGGAAAGACGTTAACAAACTGTAATTTCTCCTCATATATATGTATATATAAAGAGACACTGGACTTCATTATGTAGAATAAGAAGTTATTATCAGAGATAATATCAGGCTACTACTGCTACTGGGATAAATCATTCATGGATAGAAATTAATACACCCCATAGATTTTGTTTAGAAGCTATCGACGTATTAAATTACCAACATATCTTTTGTAGTGGTGATTTTTTTTATTTTTAATTTATTGATTTGGCAGATGATGGCAACTTTGTATGAAACAAAGCAATAAATAAATAAATATAATGAAATGAAATGAAAATGAATTAAATTAAATTAAAATAATAAACCACAACTTCCAAACTCTAGACATTCGAAATGGAAAAGGGGTGAATTCCCCTAGCCTAATCCTTCCGCCCCGGCACGGGGCGTTCCTGCGGTCCCTCCCCCGGCAGGTGGCAGCCTCCGAGCGCCGTGAGCGGAGCCCTCATCCCCAGGCAGGCAGCAACCAGGAGGTCCCTGGGATCTCAGCTGCAGCATCCAGCAGAGAGGTCTTGGTCTGGGATCTGCTTTGAATCTCAGCTTCAGTGCTGTGTAACTGCCTGGGATGAAGTTCCTCAACGGGCAGAGGCACAGCTGGGGGAGATGCTCTGGGCTGCAAATGCTGACGTTGAGCGGGAGTCTGCATCCCTGGGCATCTCAGCAGATGCTGTGACCAGAGAGTTTTAGTCAAAATAAGGTTAACAGCAGTGTCTGCTCTGGCCTCCAGCATGAAAGAGAGAAGTATCAAACCAAAGCCATGTAAGTAATGAGCATTCCAGTTCATTGAGTGATAAATTACTCAGGGATGACTCAAAATGAAAATACTTCAAAAAAAAAAAAAAAAAAAAAAAAAAAAGTGAAAAAGAAATCCTCAAATGAGCTAGGTCATCTGGAAGATTTTATTTGACCAGAAACTATGCATTACATAGCCCATGTTGAACTCATTAAGATGGAAGAAAAAAAAAAAAAGAAAAAAAAAAAAAGAGAGAGAGAGAAGAAAAAAGAAAACTTTTGATTTTTTGGAATACTTTTTGCTACTTTTTGTCCTGCTGCAGTTGTTCACAGACCATAAGGAGCTTCATCTACATCAAAGAACAATCTTCCTCCAGCTCTACATTCCAGTGAAAGAATTACCCGATGAGAACAAATTGCCCATCCTCATTGAGCATAAGATATATTTTTGGCTTGACAGACACTCAATAGACATATGCCATGTAACCTTTGTGTTAATCTATTCGCAGAATGACTGAGCCCACGTATGGCAGCACAAGACCTAAACATCTGAGGAGAGGGATACAGACAAAATGTCATTCTCTATTACCATTGCCATGATGACAGCCACATAACTGTCACAGTTGCTCATATTTACAGAAAGAACGCCCTAAATCAATGGGAACCTGTTGTGTGGCAAAGCCTTTTGTAAGTGCTGCTACCGCAAGTTCTGCAAATGGAATTGAGAAAATATGTGGCTTGCTCCTTACAGCTGCCTGATGTAAGCAGTTGGACTGATCTTGGTCTCTGGATTTCAAATGAGGATTCCGAGAGCAGAACTCTCGCTGGAGCTGCTGCTGGCATTGCTGTCTCCTCGGCAGGCTGGTGAGAGCTGCAGGAAGGAGCTGTTCAGAGGAACACATTCAGCAGCGTAAGAGACATGTGAAGGGCGCTGCTAAGGAAGGAAGATCTGGGGAAGGCATGGAAAAGTGGCAGTCAGCATTTCTCATTGATGTTGCCTGCTGTATCAGTGACTCATTGGGGTGTGTTTCGAACGCTGCTGCTGGTTTGCATTTCACTTTCCCCACTGATCTGATTAGAAAGGTCAGCTACACATGTTACAAGGTAACCCATCACAGCTGATGTTTCTTATGGACTTGGGTATATTTTGGATTTAATCATTAGAACAATACTTCAGATATACATAGCTGAGTCGTCATTTGCCTCTTTTATACTCCTGATAAGCTGTATAAGTTCGGTAAATTCTGTTCCTCCTGCCACACCTGTCCTTGAAAGTCTTTGCACCTTGCACTTTTAGACCAGGCATCTCTCTTCTTTATGTTTATTTATTTATTTTTTAAATGCCAGTGTATTGGTGAAGAGCAAATGTTACAAATGGCATAGGCTGGACCACAACACGCATGAAGCTAACATTTCAGAAATTTTTGAAGGAGATTGGCTGCACGTAAAAACAAACAAACAAACAAACCAAAGCAACATAAACCAAAACAAACAAGCAAACAAACAAGCAAACAAACAAAAACAAAACAAAACAAAACAAAAACACCCCCAAAAAAGAATAACTATAAGCACTGCTGGTGTACTTTTAAAATAATGTTAAATAAAACATTTTAGGATTTAAGATATTCACTTATTAGAGATTAAGAAACCTTAATAAGGAATGGAGTATTTGGTACCTAGCTAAAACCATCTTTCTCCTGTTTGCTTTGAAGGTTTTGAAGATCATTTCTGGAGTCAGCAAGATCAGTGACCAACCAAAGGTCTCATCTGGAAGAGTATTTCCAATAGGTCCATGGTCTGATCAATAATTTCAGTAGGATCTAGGTAACCATAGAAAAGGAGAAGATTCCTAAAAACAAGCCATTTTCTGGAATCATAACTCTACCAAATGAGAGTACTGTATCCACCAAAAAGTTCCACTTTTCCAAAAAGCTTCAATCTTGTCCATTATTTTCTTCCAATCCAGGTTCACGTTCCTGGGGGATATTAAAGTGATTACAATCTGAGCATGTGGACTTCTGGCCTTCTCAAATCATCCTGCAGGTATGACTTCGGAAGTTTGTCTTCCCAAACCTGTTTAGTCTGGTTCAAAGCTGTCCACTCTATTTATCTTTGCGTAATAGTTTTTGAGTCAGTTTATGAATTTTTGATTAGAAAGAACTCAAGACCTCAAGTCAAGTCCTGTTAAAACCACCAGATTTTTTCCATGCCAGTAAGATTTGCATAATTTCCCCATGAGAAATCACCTTTCAGACATATGCTGTCCTTGATGCCAAGCTGAAGGCCATTGGAAACGTCAGACCTAAGATTATTGAAAACACAGATTTGGACTCTGGGAATTTGGCAAAGGTTGCTCTGCACTATGATATCAATTCATTTGGCAACTAGTATAGCACAATCTGAAACTGAGTTTGCCTCATCTGTCCTCAAATCTGAGTGTCAGCAAGAGGTTGAGGTTGAGGATATACTTTAAACAATTGTTTTGGACATCTATGTCCTGCAGCTTCCATTGCCAGGAAGTCTCACAAGGTAATCAACCTCATTTTTAGGTTTCTGAACATTTCTGTGCCTGGAAATGGGGTATTCTCACGCAGCTTTGTGCTTTACAGTACCTGTGCCCAGTTTTATAGTACCTGCTTTTTAGTACCTGTGCACAGGTGCTTAAAACTTGCAGGCACTTCGTTCTGCAAGGGAATTTTCTATCTGCTTTCTTTTGCTTTTGTCTAACGATGAACTTGTCTGATTAATTGCACACGTATGTGCATGTTTGTGCAACTCCAGCTGGAAGTGACATCTCTACTATTTAACTGACAATCCATGAAAAATACTTGTCTTTTAAAGCATTCTCCTTTTTTTTTTTTTTTTTTTCCTTTTTTTTATGTGTGCGTGTATGTTCATGCTGTTACAGTACATGCTGTTTCCCTTGTGTTATTAAAATAGACAAACTGTGGTGACTGAATGGAGAGAATGGCTGTAAAAGAGCTGTTCTTGCCACCGACAAATTCATGGCTAAGTTTGTTTTTTAGTGTCTGAAGTAAATCCATAAGTCACAGCTGTGAGTATGTGTCATTAAAACAGGGCCATACACATATATCCTTAAACAATCACGTAATCCCTTGTTAGGTAGCATATTATCTTTTTAATTGCCTTTTATATAAAGAAATACAACTAAAACCAAGAAGAAGCTAAGTATTTTGTTTCACAGTTGGTTAATTAAGAATAAGGTACACATTTATTTAACTGACTGCTATCAGTTTTCTCTCTTTAGCATAGACTAGACAGGACATGAATGTGCTAGTTGTTATGATCACCTCCTTGGACAACCAAACTATCTCCTATTTTAGCTTTTTTTTTTTTTTTTTTTTTTTTTTTTTTTTTTTTCTTCTTCTTATTTTGAAAAAAACATTCAGTTTAGGCATGAGAGACCTTCTGAAGATGACTCTACCTGGGCTCCTGCCCAGCCATGGACATGCGTACACCATGATGTGGCTCAGGTTGTCTCCCAAGCACCACAGCTGAATGTGTTTGGTCTAAACTAGACTCATCCTAAAATTAGCTTTTCCAGACCAAGTTTTTGTGCTATTAAAGTTGTTCCGAGGGGGGTCAGAGAGTCCATGCTGACATTTTCAGGTGGGGTTAATGATTTAATGTGACTCATATGTCAGTGCTAACTCACTCAGGTCTCACAACAAATCCAACTGATGACTCAGGAAGCCAATTTATCATTGTATTTAGATGATGGGTGCTTACAGTGTCCAAGATTTCTAAAAGACAGAGAAGTGACATGACATATATTTGGCCTTTTTTTTTTTTTTTTTTTTTTTGTCCCTACTATCTTTGCAACTCAACTTTGCAAAGTGATTAGATATCACTTATCAGAAATAAGCCACATCTTCCAGAAAACACCAGGCTGTGGCCTCCCTGCTGCTGATAGTGGGTTGGGTTTAAAGAGGACATAGTGGTTAATGTTTTTGCAGTTAGCATGTGACTTCAGCCAGAGGGGACACACAAGTAAGAAGAGGAAGGGGAGCTGTGTATCATAGGGCACTGCCAGGGTTGCTGAGTGCAAAAGAGAGAATTATTTCTGGCCTCATCTAGACATGCTTGAACCCAACAGAAAGGAGCACAATTATAATGTTTTGCAAGCCACCATTACTGTCCATGAAGATTGATAATTAACCTTACAGAAATATTGTCGTGTTTTGTGGGTGATGGTGTGCACAGCTCTGACCCTCAGATTCACGCTCAAATAAAGGAATGACCCCAGTTTAGATGTAGGCCCACATCAGGATGAAACCCGTGCACAACTCTTTTTACTCTGCTAATGATTTTCTTGAGGCATGGTACAGAAAGGAGCCAAAGGATGTTCCAGGCAAATAAAGTTGTCAGTCCTGCCCTGCAGTTTAGATGTAGCCAAGAAAAATTACTAGTTCCACAGGGGAGACATTTACTCAAAATAATAAGAATGCTTTCAAGCAAATTTCCTTCTTCAGTCTGTAAATGAGTTAAAACAACTTTTTCTGGATGTAGCCAGAAAGCCATTGGATGCTGCAGCTAGACACTGAAAACTTTCTTAGCTTTTTCTTTCGAACAGCAAATACAAAGTAAGAGCTTGGTTAAGTACCATTGAACTAAATTCATTTTACAAATGGCACTGGAACTGCAGTGGATATGATTATCACACATCATTATTCCTGTTGGTTTGCTAAAGAAAGAACTAGTATAAACAGAAGCTGAGGTTTTGGTCAAAAGTAAAAAAATGAGCTTGAAATCCTGAGTCATAAAAGGTACAAGATAGGAAAGGTACGGGCACAGAGCTGAGATCTGGAGGTGGTTTGTAAAACAGGAAACTTATTTAGCAAGTATTAGTAATAGCTTAAATATAGTGTCATATAAATGCAAGTCTTTGTTATGCTGGTGAGACATAGGGACTAATTTTATTTTATTTTATTTTATTTTTAAATCAGGCTGGGGATTCTAATACTATCTTTATTGCATTTGTGGACTCTGCAATTTCATATGAAAACACTTCCAAAGAATGATCTTGATATTTATCCAGCTCTGTTTCTTTTGAGTTATAAATAACTGGTAGGAAGTAACAAGCGTACCATTAGTTTATATAATATTTAAACTAGGTCAGTGTGCAATGAACTCTTCAGGTAACGGAGTCCAGTAGACAATTATTGCCTGACACTTCAGTTTTCTATTTGGATAATTTGACCTTTTAATTGAGCACTTAACCTGAAAGTTTACACAGTTCAGGGCCACTTTGAGAAAAAGAAAATGCCACACCTCTACTATAAATATTCTCCAAATTTCCAATTAAAATTTTAAAAATGGAAAAAAAGTAACAGTTTTCATGTAACTGATGCCTGATGTCAAAGCTCACAGGAAAAATCCAGGGATGTTTTTTTACATCGAGCAGAAGTGGCCGTTTTCTCTGGCAGGGCAGAGTGGGTCACGTACTCACTTCAGCGTTGGGATAGGCTGCACTCTTTGGCCTCTTCCTTATCGTGTAAGAGATTCGTGCTGTGTATTTGTTCTGCACACCCACAGCAGCCCTGGTTGAGCTAGGTTTGCCGTGCTTGCAACAAACAAGACAGCATTTCGTGTTTTCCGAAAACTTGATGCATTCCTGGAAGTGCTGTGTTCGCCATGTCTGTGCCATCAGTTCGCTCAGCAAATTCCTAAGGCAGGACTGGGAAGAAGGGCGAGGAGCACCTCAGACCCTGCCTGCAGCCCACTGCTCCCAAGGAAAGGCATTTCCAAACCTGGACTGGGCACCCTTGTGAGTGTCTGGATGGTACAGATACTGCCTGGAGTTGTAGGCTGAGCTGCATACCTAAAGCTTGAGACTGGTCATAACAGAATTCTGCCGAAATCTTTTGTTTGTTTGTTAAGAGAAGCCACATCCTGATAAAATATAAATATTTCTTGTGTACTTTCTGGGGCAGCTAGTTAATTTTATGGCTCTTATGGGCTGCCCAGCTGGTAAAACGGGCTGTAAGACAACCAAGGAGCTAGCACATGGTTTCTGAGGCCTCAAATTCCATTTTTTATTTTATTTTTTTATTTTTTTATTTTTTATTTTTTTTTTTCCACCTTTATATTGTCTAATATGAGATCAAGGTTGAGAGGCAAATTCTTTTTCTTTAGATCAAGGACTGCTTAAAGCAAGGGCAGTGCTCTTACTCATAAGTAAACTTGATAATCTCTGTAAAGTCTCTCATTGATTCTCTGAATATCCCTGTTCAGATCACTCAGCTCATTGCTGGTAAGGAGGAGGGAGAAACTTTTGAAATACGTTCCTATGAGCTGGTAGTCAGTTTCTACTAGCCTTTTCTAGCTAGTTGCCCAAGAAAATTAAAGAAAAACACAAATCGAAATTTCCACACTGCTGACTACCCAAAGTTTTTTTTGGCTGCAACAAATCTGGGCTTGGAAAACTGTGTGCAACACAGAGATAACATGGGTAGCAGGGAGAACAACTGAAACTGTAAAAACATACCCAGGGCTTCGTGTGTGGGATTTAGGATGCTTCTGCTTTGGCTGTAAGACAGAGAAAGAAGGAGGGAGAGAGAGGAAAAAAAGAAGCTTGACAAAATCAGTTGTAGCAGAAAATACAAAGTGAAATTATAGATGATTCAGGAAGAAATGCCTGTGGGAGATAAGAAGAGAAATAGAGATGATCATTTCCAGCACAGCTAGCCGTATCCCCTTTACCGTCAAAAGTAGGAAAATGATGTTATATACCTGGGATTGTGTATATAACCATAAGATGAAGGTATACTCTGAATGGAGACATAAGCTTTAAATGAAATTAAATATAAAGAATCTTGTGGATCAAATATAGTAACTCTAGCTTCCTCCTGCTGAGGCTGGTGGCAACAACCACACATATTTCCTTGTACTTGATCAGCTGTCTTTAATAATAAACCATCAACTAAACCATACATGGACAACAGAGAAAATGACTAAAAAACACTTGTCAAAGAACATCACGTAGCTACATTCCTTCTTTTCACACACCACTAATAAATAACTTACTCTGACTTTCCCACTGGGAGTCGGGGTTCTTTGGGTTGGCTGGGGCAGGGGCTGGGATGACTTATGGGCTCCCAGGCCTCACCCAGAGGCTGAGGGGTTTTAGCACCAAGACTGCACACCTCAGTGTGATCTGCTCGTGTCGCATGCCGAGAGGGCTAGATCCACTCTTTAATTCAGCAGAGCTGGAGGAGCCCTTACAAACCTAGCAAGGGAAAGTCATAATCTATGTCTCCAGTCTAGCCCAGAGACACAGCCATCCCAAAACGTGCGCTCCCACTCTTTTGTCCTTTTCACCTTTACCCAAGTCATGGTATCTGTGTGCTCTGGCTGATAAGAGCTCGTGGAAACCTTGCTCCGAGAGTGCCCGTGAGAAAGAATGTGTGACTTGTCGGTGCAGGGAAGAGCAACAAGTCATTCTGTGTTTTTATTATTGGTGTCTTATCCTGTCCAGTTTGAAAAAAAATTAAAAACAAAAGATACTTTATTTCTTATGTGAACATAAATATGGATTAATGCCCCTAGCCTTACAGGAAAACTGGGGGTGTAGAGAGATCAAAAGGAGGGGAAATCCGCATGGGCCTAGAAAGATGTTGGTATTTTTTACAAATAAGCATAACGTGTAGTCAGATGATCAAAGTGGCTGAATTAGTTCAAATATTATTCTTGGAACAGAGTAACAAACACTGCTTTTCTCTTTCTTTCTTAACTTTCCAAGTAAAAATACCATTACACATGAGAGTGTCATGTGTATCTCTGAAGTAAATACAGCTTTCCTGGCCTGTTTTTTTACTTCTACTATTTTTCCTCCTTTCTTATGAGGAGAGGTGGCTACAGTGTACTGGTTACCCACCCTGACCCCCAGCTGCTGCATGGTTTGGTTTATGCATTTTTGGTTTACACACACAGCCCACATTATCTTTGTACAAGGTGTCTGGGAGTCATCTGGATCTTTTATCTCCTCTCGTCGTGACCTGCTCCAGCTCTTCAGACTCAAGCAAACTCCTAACAGAGCAAAATTAAGAAGTCGAGGAAAAAAATGCAGCTGAGACTTGTAAGTTTACATCTGCCTGCAGAGGGCTGCTGAGGTGTGCCCTGGTGAAGGCACCCATCCCCACATCCCCAGCAGGATGTCCTCATCCCCACAACCCCACACCACTGTTCTAGGGCGGGTTGAGATGGGAGCCCTGTGGCTGCTTGGCGCTGCAGTCCTGACTATCCTGGCTTTGGTGGCTTGGCCACCACCATCCAGGGCAGGTTTGGCACTGGGGGGACCCTCCTTCCTGTTTGGGCATCCTGTCAGGGCCCTCCTTATTTTGTGAGTGGATGTCGAGTCATAAAGTTCACAGGAGCAGATCGCAAAGAAGTGTGAATGTATTATCGCACATTGTGAGACGGGTTACTTTTTAACGCTTTTTCTATTAATAGTAAAGCACTAGCAAGAGGTCAGGAGAGCAAGTTCAGCCAGTGCATTTTTCATCTGAAGGAAGCCAAAAATAGACACACAAAAGTCCAATCCTGATAAAACTTTAATTTATTTAGTAAAAAACACATACTATACTAACTCTGTGAACCCTGGAGGCACTGATCTCTGATACTCATTTTCTAGTTCCTTGGAAGCTATAGAATAAATATGGTGTTAACAATGCAGGTTAACAATGCATCACCTACCTTATTTTTAATATCTCTTTTGGTAATACATCCAAAATAATGAATATCTATTTTTTTCTTCTATTTTTCAGCCTATAAGTTGAAATGAATTTCAAGAGTATTTTGATATATTTTATTAAGTTTAGTCAAAGGGGATACAAAGCACCTCTTAAGTCAATTCTAAAGGAAAAAAAGAAAAGAAAAGAAAAGAAAAGAAAAGAAAAGAAAAGAAAAGAAAAGAAAAGAAAAGAAAAGAAAAGAAAAGAAAAGAAAAGAAAAGAAAAGAAAAGAAAAGAAAAGAAAAGAAAAGAAAAGAAAAGAAAAGAAAAGAAAAGAATGTATACAATTTCTTTTTTAATGTTACGAAGCTGCCAGTGTTAATGCTGTGACTGCAGTAATGCCTGGTTTGGTATGTGCTGATGTAGCTGATGAAGTAGGTGGTCCAAAGTATATTCCACTAAAGACTCAAACGAATGTTTTCCAGACACTTCCAAACTCACAAGTAAATCAACAAGTATTTTCAACATTCAAAAAGACAAGATTAAACCCGGCACTATATAAAGACTGACCAAAATATTTTTCTACGTGCCTGAAAAACAGTTAACCATAAGCACAGGGGAAATAACATCAGATAAATGAAGGAGAAATTGCAATAAAGCACTCATGCCAATTAGCAAAGCACAACGAGGTAGTAAATTGTTGACATGAGGGAAGTCCTTCCTCCAGCTGGAGCTCAAAGCAGTTGCAGAAAAAGCTTTAGAGATGGCATTCCCAGATACATCTTACTTCAGGCCTTCCTTCACAGTTGGCTGTGAAGTTGACTCACTCAGCAAATGAGTTTTGAAATAGGCCTCTTAGGACAAAAGAAATCAGCAGGTGACACTAAGCAGTGTCACAGGTTGTTTCAGGAAAACATTTAACACAAGTCAAACCAGTTTAGTGAAGAAGTCTTAATGGATGTGGAGGGATTTTTTTCCTGGAGTGGGAATGTACATCACCTTAACTCATCCAACCTTGCCTTATCACATGGGAATTATAAAGGAGCTGTTGTCTGTATCACTAGAGACATTCAGATAAGCTCAAAATTAAAAATACATTGAAAAGAGAGTATTTTAGAAAGTTTAAGCAACTTTTCCATGCAGCTGAGATGCACAGGTCATTGGCTGGCTTTCCAATCAGCAGCCATTATCTCCTGTAAATAAGAATCCATGACAGATAGATAGCCTCTCACCCAGTAATTAATGTCATTACAGCACCTTCTGTGTTTATTCAGTTGTAGACCATCCAAAGGTATTTCATCTCAGTGGGAATAATTAACTGTGGAGTCATGTCTCCATTCTCTTAAAATTCAGTCAAAAATGGGGCCCAAATCTAATGACTAATAGGTTATATTAGTACTAATTCTCATAGAACTGTTTCTTTTTCACCTGAACTTTCAGAGCTTAACAGTGAATGAAGGAGCTACATCTCCTGGGATGTAGCCGGGATGTGCTGAACTGCACAAATATTTGGCATAAGAGCTGCTCCAGATCTCTGGACCCACTCTTGAAAAATTTTTCTCCATGCCTTTCTAGAGGAAGAAGCAGTGTCCAAAACAATGAGCAGAAAGGGCCTGGAAGGAAGGAGTCATGCTGGTTGTATCCCATCTTCCCCCAACAGCAGCAGTTGCAAGGTATTGCAGAGATTATGAATCATTGCTTTGTCTAGACAGATTTTGCTAATTTTTCTTCTCCTTGAGGAAGATCAAAGAGATATTGTGTGGCGCATTCCCTTTTTTTGCATCCCAGCTACTGGATGTCGCTCGTGAATGGTAAGGGGTTCATATTCCTTCAGACACCCTCTAACACCAAGTTTCTTGGGCAATACCTGTACTAGAACAAGCATTCTGGTCATAATTTGATAGTCCAGTCATGGACATGGGCAGAATATGTTACCTCCACTGCTCTGCCTGGTTTTGCTCAGCTTGCCTCAAGGAAGATACAGTGCAGGCTGAAAAAGCAGCCGAGGGAATGCCAGAAAGGGGGCAGTTGGGTGGAATGGGGACAAGGGGATTATCTGGGAGCAAAGGGGAGGGGGCGTTTGACAGGTAAGCACTGGGGGTGAGGATTGATTGAACCTCAATTTCTATCCAGTCACACTAGGTAAAACTGGGAAGGTGCAGCATGAAAAGAGAGGATGATACTCTGGGGCAGAAGTATCTTACTTGTCAGCGGCAGTTACAAGGCCAGGTTTCCCCCATGAATGAAACTGCCTGTTTAAAGCGTGATCCTCAGAGCAAGGAACCATATGAGCAAAGCCCCAGTTCTGGATTCACAACCAGAAATAACCCAGCCAGTTCAATGTGCACACCCTAAGACAAAAGCATGCAGGAAAGGGAGCAATATTTCTGAAGAAGCAAGTGGTTTCCTTTTTCAAGCCATAATATTTGTATTCATCCTGAAGTATTTTCTCTCTCCGAAACCTGATTTTGCTAAGAAAATACTTCATTTCATTTCATTTCATTTCATTTCATTTCATTTCATTATCCAACTACAAAATAATTTCAGATTTAAAGATTTTTTTAAAATAAATAAATAAATGGTTCCTGGTTCCCATTCTCATTGAGCCGCAATACAGAGTGCCAGCCCTGCCAGCAAGATGTAACAGCAAGGAGCTGTCAGCTGTAGCACACCTCACACAGAAATACGACGTAGCCCTAGAAAGAACGATAGCAAGTGAATGAGTGTGAGCATGGACAGCATCAGGCACATGGCTTTATGGGGTTGCATGGCCACTGTTATGAAATTTTGAGCATGCTGAGAGACCTTTAGGGAAGGAGAGGGAAGAGAGAGATGCAGGTGCTTCAGATGGCACATTTTGTTATGCCCATACAAGCATGTCCCTGTGCATCTGCGTCCTGCATATCCCAGCTCCTGAGCCATGTCCCCTGTTGTGCCACTGCTGGGTGCATGGCTGGGAGCTGCAGGAGCTGGAGGACACGTGGGAGCTGCAGGAGCTGCAAGAGCCGGGGGAGCCGGGCGGATGCTGCCCCGCTCATGGGCTGTGCCCCAACAGGATCGCTCAGGCTGCTGGCTGGGGCAACCAAACACAGTTCCCATTCCCTTTCATAATCCCCATCATTCTTGTACCCGATCTTGCTCTGTTGAGACAGGCGTGTTAGTGATTGCTGTGCGATCTGCCTGAACACCCTGTGCTTTGACTTCCCTTATGAGCATGTTATTTCCATTACACAGAATTCACACCTTTGTTTATTTGCCCAGGAGCTCCATTTTCCCCCAGAACTGCCCGTTGCTCCTGCTATTGTTTTTTTCCTGGATCCCAATGACTTCTACATATATCCCAGTACTTTCCATGCCCTCAAAAATCTGTTGATTTTTCCATTAAAGCACTGGGCACCAAATGCAGCCCAGGCCA
Organism: Nettapus auritus; assembly: GCA_011076525.1. Taxonomy (NCBI): domain Eukaryota; kingdom Metazoa; phylum Chordata; class Aves; order Anseriformes; family Anatidae; genus Nettapus; species Nettapus auritus. Next base: position 9,181,468 of record CM021784.1, read on the forward strand.
GGCCTGGAGGAAGAAGTGGCTTCCCAAGGGGCTGTTGAGTATGCAGAAAAATGTGTGCTCTGCTTCTCTAAGGGCATCTGCCAGAACCCCGTTGTTGGATCAAAGCACAGATAAAATATTTGGCATCAGCCATATTCCCCCCTGCAACATCTCCACCTGTAGGTAGTATAATATGCTATTTTACAATATTTATTACATTAATTTGCATCTACACATAAATAAAACTTTCCCGCCCCACAGTGAAAGGTAAGTGTCTGCACACTGTTGACTCACAGGTGGCTCTTGGATTCCTCAAGCAATGAGCTTATCTGGTTTCTCTTTCAATCCTGCCTTTGGGCAAGAGAAACTTTGCAAGAGTTATGAATCAACTCTATTTCAAGCTACTTTGCTTCCTGGAAAATGGCCTCAAGCATATCTTCCCATGCATTAGCTGCCAGACTTAGCTCTGAGTGTGTCCCTTTGTTGGAATTTTGTTTTGCCATGGTTCAGCAACAAGGACACCTTTTCCAATCAATTCTTTTGTGGTTTGTTCAAAACAAAGGGCAAGTTCCTGGAGATTCTCATTTCTCAAGCATTCAAAGTGAAACTTTGTCATATAGAAAAAAAAAAAAAAAAAAAAAAAAAGTCCTCTTGCATTTAGATGCTTTCATTTCACCCAAGTATTTAAGAACCTGAGGATCTGCATCTCAAATTGAGTGGACCAGCATCTGTCTTTCTCTTAAGAGTTATCTGGAGAATCAATCCCTGGCCTAAAGCCACAGTTACCTCTTTCCTTTGACTTACACAAAGCTATGCTATTGCTAAAAAAGAGTGGCCTTGTCCTCTCCAGTGCCATGGTCTCAGTCCCTAGGTACATGTTCATGCCACTTTCCTAGTGTTGACTCCAGCAACTTTGCAGCCAAAAGGTGAGTCAGAGCAGTTCTCTGATCCTACTAAAACCAACCCTGCAAAAAAGTTTTTGTCTGGATCAAAGTCTCGTGGTTGAGAAAGGTCAGGACACATTGTCATGAGAGGGGTGGAGGACAACAACCCATAATTAGTGTGTGAACCCACAAAGTAAGTTCTCTTGGGGTGTAATCTTCCAAGTGCTTTTATTGCAGGATAAATAACACAAAATTCACACTGCTCCCCTATCTATTAATCTGAACTGGTATGAAGGGCTTTTATGACCCTTTCCATTTGAGGAAGAGGCTGCAGATTGTAACTCTGACAGATAGTTAATGCTAGGGAAGAGTGGGATGTCTAAATCAGTGATGACAACATCATTTATAAAGAGGTCTCAAAAACAAATATCGTTATGAATGTGGCCTTCATTCTTCTTGTAACTCTGCTGTGCTTTGTCTCCCTGAAGACTTTTTCCATCTGCATTTAAATAGGTATTTAATAGGCAGGTAGGCTGAGCAGAAGCCTCCACAAAGTTGCAGTAGTTAGTAAACTAGAGTTAGTAAAGCTGATGAAGTTGTATTTCACTTTATTGCAAGTGTTTCCTTCAGCCTGTATTCTTTATTAGTCCTTTCATGAAAATGTACTTAAACGTGAACTTTGAAATATTCAGGTTTTTTTAGGAAGAGCAAATGCCTGATAACTTATGGAGCTGAATTCCCAACAAAAGTCTTGAGTAACATATCTTTCAGCTTCCCATTTTTTTTTTTTTTCCCCCAAGGGGTTTGCAAGAAAATAATATGGTTATAATTATTCTAATTAACATTTATTTCTCCATTTCAAGTTTTGCAATGGATAAATCATGTTTATTGAACTCTGGTACAGTGCACCATTTTGAATTGAGCTGGTTGCCATCAATAACAAAGTATGTTTCAATTCTTGTCATTTAGAACAGTATCTTATTTTCACTGAATAAATCATTCTTGGCCAAAAATTACTTTTTTTTTTTTTTTTTTTTTTTTTTTTGGTAGATGTTTAATGTTTATTCTAAAGCTTCTGGGACATATACTTTTGACTAGTATTAAAATGTGACTTTTTGATAGATTTTTTGATGACAACCCAGAATTAATTTGCATTATCTAACAGATTTCCATTCCTCTAATGATTCATCTACATTCTTCAAAGCTAAATTTCGGACACAGGTTGAAGGGCTGAAAACCTCTTTTCTTTATAATGTCAATGCAATCCAGTGGCTGATCTTTATTGTGAAATGTTTGGTTCACGGAGTTTCTTGAAAAAAGTCATCAGTGAAACACTCTTGTGAGATGCTACAGTAAATGCATGTTTGTTTCTGCCTGTAAAAATATTCAAAGAAAGCATTGGTTTCAACTTTATTTTTAAACATAAAAACTTCTCTTTTTATAAAGCTAGAAATTAGTTAAGACCCAGAATTACTATCTTATTTAATATAGTAAAGGTATTCTGTTGTTGATCAGGTAACATTAACAATTCAAATACATGAAGTATTAAAAAAAGAAGTAACAGTTAATTTTGTCATCTTTGAAGTTATTTAAAGATTTCACAACTCTGCAAGTTGCACAACCTGCCTTCATCCAGTAGAAAATCCAAGATACTGTGGAGTTTAGTTTTTAATGATTAAAATCACCTTTCTCTAGCATTTCAACATCTTGTACTTTTATTGTAAGGGAGAAGCTACAGTGGAAGCTGCCAAGAAGAATATAACAATATGTCCAGGTTGTCCATTTAACTGACAGATTTGAACCAGTGTGTTCAGTGACTGCATACAGAACATCTCCTGTTTTGTTCTCTCTATTTTTATTTTTATATTTTTATTTTTATTTTTGCCCCAGTGCAGTATGCTTCGAAACTTTTCACTTGGATTGAAATGAGAATGTTTTTGTGTGTCACGAGGAGCAATGTATATTTAAAGCTTTTTGTTTCCATTGCTCTGACTTTCAACTGTAGCCAGAAGGAAGACAGGATTGTTCTGGAGTACCAAAACTTGGCATCTCCTGAAATGAGCAAATCACATATGTGAGCTAAATTATCTTATTGTCTTGTTCCTAAAGTCTTCCTTCTTCTGCTTATGCTCTGCGGGTTCCATTCAAAATGACTAAAATTTGGATTCAAGCAGAGGACTTCTCCTATGTTTTATGGTACATCATCAAATTAATTCTATTGCTTTGCACCCTCGACATAATGCATGCAATGACAAAGTGCAGTGTGTATCTGCAGTTTGTGGCTGAATGTTCCTGGAGAGCCACCAAAGCAGCTCCCAGTTTTAGGACTGAGGATGGCCTTTGGCCATGGATTGAGCTGGCTCTTGGCTGGTCCCTGATCAGGTATGTGGGTACCTTTGCCCTGAACCAAGGGAAATTGAGCTTGATGCAGGCATTGACCTCATGAACAAAACTATTTGTGATTTCCTTGGTGTAACTGAGATGAGAATTATTTTTTTTTTATTTTTTATTTTATTTTTTATGGTAACCGTTGTTTTTTTGTGGTCTAGACAAGTGTAAGCCATATTGTCTGAGTATGCTTTTTTTTAAAAAAAAAAAAATATTTATTTATTTAAAAATACTTCCTTCCATTTTTTTCCATTAAATGCAGAGAACATTCTTCCTTTCTTCACCTTGAGCAGCCCAGTTCTGCTGGAAGTCCATCTGATACCTTTTAGTTCAAGGTAAGCAAGATTTGCACCATGCCTCTGCTTCCCTCCTATGTCCTTCATTTCATGTGGAACGCAGTTCAACAGCAGGATGAATCAGATTATAATAGTGATTTAATTGATTTACTATCAAGTTTCTGGGCACCTAACTTGATAGCAGGGGGTAAAGTATCAGGTGTGTGCATACCAATTTGGGAAGACCAGGGGGTAATTCTCATACTCAGAGTTTCCCTTTATGGCCTTGTTGTGTTATGTTGCCTGCCAGCGGCTTCTTCCGCTGTCTTTCCTTCTTCTCTGACACGTAGTGCCTGGAGTTCATTCAACACGCTTAACAATTAAAGGCAAAGAGTTAGAACTTGTCGGGAGGAACATGCCCATGAAAGCAAAGTGTAATTCATCCTGATTATAAAATGCATTCCATTCCACGCTTGTTTTGACATCGTCCCTTGGAGAAAAATATTTTGTCTCATAAAGAAGTCTCATTGTTGCTTTCCTTGTCAGGAGGAAAATTGCTCCATAAGCGTTCAGCCCCAACCAAATCCTACAATGTAAAGATTTCTAAACTTTCATTTGGAACCAAATACTGTAGGTTAAGTTTTACTGTTTATGTTGTTTCATAGCCACAGACTGCTGATCATACAGCTGAGAGGACAGAAATCAAAAAACTATGATCAAGAGATGAAAATCAGCGTAGTCCATCCTCTGCTAGCATGGGAATATACAGGAATATAGAATACAGGGTCCAGAGAGCAATTGTTTGAGGTTGTAGTGTACTTCCACATGAAGAAACAAGAAAGAGGTAAACAGTAATATTCATGTATAGAGTTGTGTTGTCTTGAAACCTGTACACCAAAACACACAACCACATCCCAAGTGTGGGCTCCATCCGCACCAGTTACACCTCTGCACAAAGTATTTGCAGGCACTGATTCTCTTGTGGCTGATACCAGTTTCATTCTTACATTTCTCAGTGACAGCAAATGGTTTATTCCTGGTTTATACCTCAGAATGTGAAAGGGATGAAAGCTGTGCAATTGCAACCCTGAGCTACAGCACAGGAGAGTGGAGAACCAGCAATACTGTGAGCAGAGACCTCGGGATGGCAAGACCACATGCTGTTTCTGTGAGAAAACAATTTACCACCTCTCTGTGATTTTTATTCTCTCAAAAGCTGATACTCAGAAATACCAAAGAATAATTTTGGTGAGTAATTATAATGTTCAGTTTCGCAAGGTAACATTCATACTTTTTCCCAAGACATGCATGGAAAGACACACCAAAAAAAATTGAATACAGACGCCCACACCACGCTATATCATTCCGCAAATTATCATAACGCACACAACCAACATAAAAGATTAATGAGACTGTTGCAGTTTCAACCTCAATAGGCTCTTTTGTTTAAATTCTCTGAAAAGGCAGCATTTTCTTCTAAAGTTACACCCCTTATGTGAATTTTCAATATATGTGCCACAAATGACATGCTGGAAATTATTAAGCTTCCTCCTTTTATAAAAAGTGATAATTACATTAAAAACCTACACATACATATGCAGTCCCACAGAGGTCAATGTGATGTTTCACATATTTAAAATTAATCATGTTCTGAATTGTCCTCTTAAAATTTATTCTTGAAATAAACTTTAGCTATCAACATTTCTTAGAAGCAATTTCTTCAAGCTCAGGTTATTTTGCCACATCAGTTAAAGCATTGACAATGGCATCAATTCTACCTCTAGTTGCTGAGAACAAATATCCTCCCCAGTATGGAAAAAGTCAAACTAGAACACATTATCTGTAGTTTAATCAGAGCATTGAAAAGTTGTATGTAGAGAACGACTCAGAAAATGCTATAGAATAGCTGGTTTATAACGAACAGAACATACATGAAAAATGCCAGATTGTCAGTCCTAAAAACTGGTGTTTGCTCTTCCTAAAAAACCACAGACTTGGCTCCATCTTGGTCTGTATCATTCCCACCAATACGCCTAAAGCCTGAACAGAATTAACTTCCTTTTGGATGTGTAAACTTAGTTCATTTCCTTGTTGAGAAAGTTAATGATGAGGCCAGCTAATTCCATTCATTTTAGGATCCAACTACTTTTCTCTAAGCAGTAACTGTAACAAATGGTAGCAGCAAAGTAATATTGTCCTTGTCCTCTGAATAAGTAATTTAGACAGAGCATAGTGTTTCAAAGAAAGAAAGAACCAAGATGAATTTATCCAGATGACAGTGAGTAAGGTTTCCTAGACATTTATTAATCTCAGAAACATCATGCTGCTTCTCACACTTCTGAAATATGAGAATAAGAAGACCAGACATATTTCTTGATGTGAAATTCTGGGTTGGTCATTCATTGTCTGTGCAGTTTGATAATTACCTATTTCCTAAGTAAATTGTTTTGGACATTTACTTTGAGGTAGCAGATTAATGAAGTTCTTTGAAAAGTTTAGGAATCCAAAAATGCACAAAGCTTCCGGAACAAAATTTTCCAGATCAGTGGTTTTTCTACCTTGAGAAATTGAGAAGACAGCACACATTTGTACAACAGCTCATAGAGAGTTGGTCAACACCTTACACACAGCAGCACTTGTGTAGATGTTTGGGTCCACTAAATCTAAAGAGTGAAATTAATAAGCAGCCCAGTAAGCATGAACCTGCTATTTAAAATACAGAAGCAATAAAATATTTCGAAATGCCAGATTACTAGACTGTCAAGGTCAGTTCAAATTGATAACACCTCTTCTCTTTGGTTGTCTTTAAAGGTTGAATCAAAACATTTGAAAGCAATGTGATATGCCTTGAATTGAACAATAATTCTGACTTTCTGCTAACACTTGTTTTATACTGGCACAACTCCATTGTCTCTAATGGAGCAACATTAGTTTCTAATGCTATAAGAAGAGCCTTAGTGTATATTACTAATGTCACAGCAGCTTGGAAAGATGTTCCCACATGGACCTGCACATCAGCACGATCTGACAGCCCTCTCTAGCAGTCGGATGAGCATCTGCATTCCTCCAGCCCACCTGCCCCAGGCTTTCAGGCACAGTGCTCCCGGCTGTCACATTGGTTTCAGCAGCACAAACTGCATCCTCTATTAAGTACACATTGCAATACAGGTTTCTGAAAAGCAACATTCTCATGCAGTGCTGTGCAATTTTTGTTACACCATCATTCGTTCAGTCAGAGGGAGGCTTTGCTTGTCAAAGACAATGTGGTTTTGCTAACTGTCAGCTCTGCTCTTTGAGGAACCACCAGGCTGTCTGTCAGAGTGCTGACTGGCCTTTTTTTTTTTTTTTTTTTTTTTTTCCCCTGTACATCATTTCTTTTGATCCCACAAAGGTTCAAATTATTTTCATCCTTTCTCAAAACTTTAGATTGATTTTATCTTGTCATAGTGGAAGAGAAATGTAACATCCCTGGAGCCTGCAGTGCTGTACACGGTGGGGAGAAACGTGTTCAGACCATGCCAGGGATGCAGAAAGCCCTGTAATGCTTGCGTTCACTGATGCTTGATAAGATTACACTTAGGGAAAGGAACTGTAGGGAAGGAGTTACATTCTTGAATACCCAGGCTACCCTAGACTGAAGGAATAGCAAAAAGATTAATGGGATCTGCATGCCCAGGGCTGGTCTTGTACCAGGCAGTGCACACCGGCCCCTCCATCAGGAGCTGGGCTTGGCAAGGGTGAGACAGGTCCTCAGGAAAAACCTAGACTCTAAGTGCTTGTGGGGTTAGGTATGGGAAAGCGTCAGAAAGCTTTATTAATAGAAATCTGAGACATCATGGGGCACTTAAGTGGTACTTAAGATTTCAGTCTACCATGTTAAGAATCAAAATCTCTTTGAGTCTTTGGAAGCTATGGGGTATAGCTATTAATGCCCTTGATTATCATTTAGCTATGTAGCCTTTGCCTTCATACACTGCTAATAGACAAAACTGAGCTTGTGCTGAAGCTGTATTTGTTAGCATCAGTGGTTGATATAGGACTTATAGGCATGCAGATGTAAAACAAGAGATGAACAGAGTCCAAGTTTCCTATTAGTCTCCCCAAGTTGTTTTTTGTGCTGCAATTATAGTACACAAATCAAGCATTGAGCAGCTCAAGCTCAACAAGGCATGAGGGAAATATGGCATTTTTTTTTTCAAGAAGTTACTGTGAAATACGCTTTTTTTTTTGTAACACAATGAAGACTTTTATTATAAAACTATGGATGAATATTTATAGAAAATATCTTTATTACAAAACTGGCTATTACAAAATTGTCTAGAAAGATTCAAATAATGCACAGATTGCTTTACATATACTCAAACATGTAAATGTATGAAAATATATGACAATAACTAACAGGAAAACAAACAGGCAAACAAAATCACCCTAGGAGACAACAAATGCTAAGAATTTGAATTATTTCTGAATATAAAAAAGAAATTATTCATGGATTTGTATATAAACCTTCACTTGAAACTGCATCATAGGAAAAATATACCAGCGGCCATACTAGTTAACATACAGTATTATGTGTGTAGGGCAGTGATAAGTTTAACCTTTAGATATAGAAATATCTAAATATTGAGTATTTAGGTATTGAAATCTCCACCAAAAACAAACAAAAAAAACCCCCACAAAACAAACAAAGAAAAGAAAACAAACTTGGAAATATTTAAGTTCCTTATTTCCTGTGATGCTTTAAACATGCATTTTATATTACTTATCTGCTGAAGGAACTATCCTGTTAGGATAATCATAATTTTATAGCGGCAGAACCCATAGGATTCTAGCAATTCCATTAAAGGATAAGGCCTCTCATAAAAAAAAAAAAAAAAAAAAAAAAGGACTAAGCAAGTTTCTTTACCCTTAAGCTGACTTCTTAAAGCTCTTCAACCCTGAGCTAACAGGACCCAAGCAGTCGTGATTGCTATTCCCCCAAATTTCCTCTATGATACCCACAAACTGGAGATGAGATGAGCTTTTTTTCAGGCTAGCCTGCTGAACAGCTTGCGTCTGTCATAGTTTCCCTGTGCACTAACAACAATATCTAACACTCCATAGCTCATGATCAAGCTCCATCCTGCACAGTCCCTCCACTGCACTAATACAGTGTATTGGTGTAGGTATATGAATGTGCAGACTATTTTTCTTTCCTATTAGCATTGCCAAGTACAGCTGAATTAATCATGTTTTCCAATAAAGCATTATAAGAGCTTTTGTTGGTACTGTTTCTGTTTTTTGAGGCATGTGTGTTGCAGTTTCTCCACCAGTTACCACAGGTTTTGGCTTTCTCAGTCAATGTATATTTTGTTCAGGAAAAGCAGCAGTAGGATTCTCATTTGCCAGTTTGCAGGCTGTATTAAAAAGAAAAAGAATCTATATTGTGATCTTTTGCAGCACGTAACATGTTTTTTGTTAAAAGTAATGAAGAATTATGGCATTTAATAAGCCTCACATTGTGAGAGCATAGAAATAGGAGTATAAGTGAACAGATGATTTTAAATGAGGTTCAAAGAAAAGTCTCATTACTCAGGAGACCCTTATGCCCACCATACCTTATCGCCTGTGAAATGCAATGGGGAGCTCCCGGCCAGGAATCAGTATTCCTGAATGGAGTGTTTCCACCGGCTTGTCATCTGTTGCCACTATTTGGTATTTGCGAACGATCTGAAACACAACCATTTCAGTTAGCACATATTAGCTTCCAGATCTTCTGATGAGACAAAGTGTAGAACCACAAGTTGTGTAAAAGATGTCATGCGAGAATATTTACCCAGCAAAGGGCCAAGTGAAGCTGCAGCTCTGCTAAGCGACGTCCGATGCACATCCGCTTCCCAATGCCAAATGGAACATGAGAAAAGGGATTTATTGAGTTCTTCTGAAGCCAGCGCTCTGGTTTAAACTGAGTCCAGGCATTAAAGTATTCTTCATTGGAACCCAAGGCATGGGTATTTATCATTAGTACTGTCTACAATGAAAGCAATAGAGACAGTCTCAATTTAGAATTGGCTTAGAGCTACCAAGTGAATCAGCTTGTTAATGGAGAGAGAGAGAAAAAAAAAAAAAAAAAGCAACAGTGAAGGCAAGGTAGTTCTCAGAAGAACTCATGCAATTCTCTGGAGATTAACCCAAACATTTAAGGTCATAGCTTCTTCAGAAAATAATTGAAAATTTTGGAAAAAAAAATAAATCTTGAAATGGAGCACCAAAATATTTTTTTTTGCTAAATAACAGTGCAGGCAGTGATGGTTTTCCCACTTATTCTTGTCCTGACTTCCTCACTTAGGCCTGACACCAAAACCTATCCTTGGCAAAGTCATTCTGGGACTGAAATTTCCAACTAACTTCAATTGTTTACAGGATAGTTAATTGATAAAATATTTTAATAAGCTTATTTAATTGACTTACCCCTTTGGGTAGTATATAATCTCCTAGAACCATTTCTTTGTCAATAGTGCGAGTGGTAAAGGGTACGGATGGTGTTAATCTACAGTGATAGAAAAAAAATGGGTCAGATTTCTAGCATTTTTTCTTCCTATATGTATATTAAACAATGAGGTGCACAAACTTAGTACACACTAGCTGGTAAAACTTTGTGGTCACATTGCTTTCTGCAAGTTGAGAATTTTACCTCATGGATTCTTTCAGACACGCTTTTAGGTAAGGCATATTTTTCAAGTTCTCAGCACTTAAACTCTCATTAGCAGCCCAAACACTCTGTATTTCCTGAAGAAGCTTCTGCTGAACACGTGGATTGCGTGAAATGTTGTACAAAGCCCACAGTAAGCTATTGGCCGTCTGAAACAAAACAAAAAGAAATGTAAGGTTTCCAATTAGTGACAGAAAAAAGAAGTTACCAGAAGTTCAAAGCCACATTTATAGTTGGCCACTGCCTTATGGTATTTTGTAAACCTAAGGGATTAGGAACCATCCCAGTTGTTCTCTAGGAACTTAGGCCACTGAAGCAACTACAGCATTAGCTCACTCTCTGGTTTTGTGTTGGTTCAATTATGGAAGAAAGCAAGGGCACTAACTTTAAAAACTCTCTACAAGGAAGTTGAATTTACCGTTTCAACTCCAGCAATCTGGAGCTCTGCGATGGCAGCATACAGCTCCTTCTTAGAAAGTTGTCCTCCAGAGTAGATGTCACACAGGAAATCGTCCTGAGGGTTTGCAGAGTGTTTTTCCAGCCGGCAGTCAATCGAGTGCTTGGCTGAAGAGGAAGTAGCAGGAGGTAATTAATGAAAAACAATACTAAAAATACTATGAAAATAAAAGAAAGAACATGGCTCACATGCAGGATTTTGAAAGAGGATACCAACATATGCTCTTTTTTCAAGAAAAGAGCATAGTGCTGAATAAATAATGGTGTTTTCATTTAGACAAATAACTCAGCCACAAAAACCAAACCAAACCAAAACAAAAAACAACAAAACACTATGAACAGTAAGAGTTCCTGTAAACTGCTGAGAATTCTCCATTCTAAAATCTAAAATTAGGAAAGGAAATCAATGATGTGTGAGGTGACATACTTAGCAAACAGAAATACAAGTCTGTAAAATTTATTGGCTTGAATTTTCAGAACAGATCAAGGTGTTAATGAATCAAAGAACTTTTAGTACTTTACTTCCTGAGGGGAAGTGTAAGCTTTTCATTTACTATGGGAAGGAAGCAATAGTTGCCAAACGTTATGCACTTCTTGTATTCAAATACAGCAAACTTGATTTTACCCATCCTTTCTCATGAACATCCCAATTGTTAAAACTAGTTCTTAGTTAAGGAACTATTCATGCCAAGCAAGGGCAACAAACTTTTTTTCTGAACAAAAGAGGTTTAAGACGTCTTTCTTAACAGACATAGACTAAAAAGCAATAAAACAAAGTGCACATGTGGCTGGCATGACTAGAACTCCTGAAGTATCAACTACTCATATACCTAAGAAAAATATACACCTCAGCACTACAATCATCTGAGTGCCAAAGTCTTTCTTAATCTTTAGCTAGAGCTATCACTGTCAAAAATATTGATAATATAAACTTGCTTCATATTTGAAGTTAGTAGTTTCTGCAGCCTTGGAGGCTGATTCACTTTAAGTAGACAGGAAATGTTATCAAAAAGCCAAACTATACCTTATGAATGAAATTGTTTTTGTTTTAAGACTCAGAGTTCTTTTCCAGGTTGCTCAGAAAATCTGTTATTTGTTTAAGCAAACTTATGTGTAAAATTCTTGTTTCTCAACAGCAGCCTGCAAGAAAGGTCCTCTTTCTAACTTGCATACCTTGCTTTAGAGACATTTATACAGTTTCCAGTGATTTATGACAGATTAAACTGGGCTCTGATTTTACTGTTTTCCAAATTTCTGGGGGTTCCCTGTGGACTGGGTATTGCCACACAACCAGCACTAAGTGCTAGTCAGGAGAAAGCAGTGCTCCTATGCTTGGAATAGGTCTGTGGTTAGCTGCAGGAAAAGTGTTTAATCTGAGCTGGAGCAGCAATTGACAGCAGTGTAGGGCAGTAACAAATATGAAAAAAGTTAATTCCAATGAGAGGGAAAGAAGAGAAATCACATTTAAAGAACTGACCCGTTTTAAATATGTCATCCCATGCCTTAGTATGAGCTTGCCAGACTTTTGTGTTCAGACCTTTGTGAAGCTCCACGGGGGTCACCATCATCATTCCAAAAGTAGCCATCATCTGCGGTGAAGAAAGTTTTTGAAATCTTTAAAATCTATTTGTAATCTGAACAAAATTAGACTGTAAAGTAGGGGGTAATTTTCACTAGGAAGTCAGGATCCTGGCAGATTTTCCATCCTGGACAGAAGAGACTGGATTCATCCTACTTAAGACCATCTCCAGTTAACATTTAAGCACAGCTAGTACAGAATAACAGGTTTCTGAAGTGGGTGATTCATCCCATCTATTTTAGGCACCTGTTCTAGAAATGGACAAGCCTCCCTTTGGCAGTGCCTCTCACCCTTGAAAACAGATAGAGCTAAAAAACTTAGCTAGACCAGATGCCTCTCTTTTAGCTGGGTAAAAATAGGGCAATAAACAGAGGCCAAGTTGCAGCAAGATGCACAGCAGCAAATCTGCATAATCCCACACAACTCCGAGTCACCCAACAAACAGCAGCATTGCTCAACAGGTGCCTCGGAGGGAGAGGAAAATTAACCAACCAACCCGACTACTGTATTTCTGGGATTACCCTGTTGTCCACACAACAGTTATCCCCTACAGATTTAGGGAGTCACTTCATAAAAGGGACAGTCAGATGCTCAGCAGTAGCTCTGCACATTCAAGTGTGGCATCAGTTGTACAAGGCTGCCAACACACATGTAGCACAGAAACTTGAGTTTCTTTTTCCAGCTGACCCACTTAAACTGGTACCCCTCCAGCAGTAGAAAAATCAGTACAGCCCCAGGTAAAGACTTGCCCATACCGTTTTTACAGCCTTGATGAAATTCAGACTTTCTTCTTCTACATCCTGCTGTAGGAGACCAAATCTCTTTCCATACAGCACCAGGCAGATACCTGTTGTTAAGCGATATTATTATTCACCCTTTCACTTGTATAATTTAGTGTCCACCATTTATTTTCAGGCAGTGGCTTTGGTTATCCTTCTGAAAAATGTTCTTTGTCCTATGAGAACAGCACTCACATGTGAGAACAGCACTCTAAAATACTTTCTGCACATTTGCCCCATTCCTGGGGTACTTTCCTTGCAAAATCAGATTCGCCACTGATCTTCTTATATGAGCAGCAGACCTTTCTGCCAGACAGAGCTGGCATATTTGGAAAATACGCTATTAGGCAACCCTACTGACAAGAACCAAGTTGCAGAAAAAGAGGTGCTGAAGAGCCCATCTAGTCCAGCATCTCGTAGTTCTTTCCACAGCCAGAAACCACTTGCTAACACTGGCAGCATCCCTCAGCCCACCCGTTCCCACGTGCTTTTAAATATAGTATTTTTCTGAGCCATCACTTCCTATTTTTCACTTTCCAAAAGCAGCCATCACCAATGACAGAGGAGAGGAGGGGAAAAATACCAACCAAACAAAACACCACATGCACATTTAGGAACTCAGTACATGGGTTGCCAGATGAACCAGCCACAAGCAGGTAGGTCTGGCAGAGCTTGCTCAGTTAAGCACTATGCCTGACCATCCTTCCTTGTGGGAACCACTGCTGCAGCTTGTCCTGCCCTGTCATTCCTAGCAGGAGGCTTCTTAACAAGCTCTGAAAAGTTTCTGAGGATGAAGGCTTCCGTCTTGGTAACTTATTCCATTGCTTCTCAGTCTCAATGTAAAACATTTTATTTAGAATTTTCCAACCCTTGCCTACAACGAAGACTTCCTCACTGTTATTGGATCCTTTCATTGATCTTGTGCTGCTGACAGTTAACAAATATCAGACAGAAGTGGTCATGGGCTACCTGATCTCACTCTAGAAAAATGCACTGTGATTTCCCCAAGCTTTGGATTTAAGCCACTATTAGTGTTTGAATTTTCTTACAAGCCACATAGGTAACTGGCCAAAATTGAAGAGTTTGTATAACAGCTGATGATTTTTACATATATTAATGGTCCCCTGGCTTCTCTGCAACAAAATTTCCATGATACTGTAGTTGATAGTTTGGAAATAATTAGCTTACAGTCATCACTAATTAGACTTCAATTGAAATGTCACTGCAGGTACAAAATGCATACTGTTCTCAGGCAAAAAAAAAAAAAAAAAAAAGAAAAAGAAAAAAAAGACTTACTTTCAAATGACCATTTGTTGAATTCTGAATACACATCTTCCATTTGTCCGTTGTGGTTACAAACTTCATCTATTCTATACATGAAGTCCTCCAGGACCTTCAAGTGGTGGAGAGAAGAGACAAAGGAAAAAAAAAAAAAAAAAAAAAAAAAAAGATAACACCAACAGATTAAAATCCTATTTAATTAACATTTCAACTGTGCCTTAAACAGATAGCAATCTTGCATAAAATAGAAGTACTTATGCTTCCTGTTCCTTTAACAATATTATTTCCCACTGTGTTAATGTATGTTTGGATTTTACACTCCTGATGCTATTACTGTCTGTACTTCAGTGAACTGAGCACTGTACTTCAGTGAACTTCACAGGGACTAAATGCTTCAGTCTGACACTGGGATAATGCTGGAGCTTCACAACTAAAAAATGGTTAAGCTGTTTATCACAGATGCCCCTCAAACGCATTGAGGAACCTGGAGGTTAAAGATGGAGGTGAGGTGTTCCCTGGCAAGAGGAACCCAAAAATGAAGAGGTAAAGGCAAAAAACATTGAATACATGAAAAGTAAGCAAAACCTCTGTTTGCAGGAGCCCATAACATTGTGGAATAATCTTTCTGCTCTGTGGAGGTGGTGAGTCTCAGCTACAGATTTGTGTGGTCTCACATTTGGTCAGACCCGATAATCAGTTTGCACTCATTATTCCCTGGGGGATTTTGGAGCATTAACTCATGGTTTTATCGCTGTAGAGCAGATGAGCAGCTACCCAGGTGAACCGGGCTGCTCGGTCTGCTTTGTTTTTCCCTAAGTTTCCAGTGCCGAGGGGGGAGAGAAGGAATGTGTCGGCACCTCATTGATCGTGGCATCCAGTTTCACAACTTCGCTGGGCTTCATTAGTTTCTTCTGGAAGGCGCTTCTCACCCTCTGCCAGTCCTTTCCTTCCCTGGAAGGAAAAGGCTGAATTAAATTCCCTGGCTGAATTAAAAACAGCCAGGCTGAAAAGAGAGAGAGATGCTTTAAAAAGAAGAAAAAAAAAAAAAAAAAAAAAAAAAAAAGGCGGATCAGAAGACACCCCCACAGCATGTGCAACAAGGCATCCCCGGCAGCACCTTCACCGCAGCCACAGGCAGCGGAGCCCCGGGGGGGTCCTATGGAGGTTTTTTGTTTTGTTCTGTTTTGTTTTTCTGGGGGGGGGGTTGGGGAGGGGAGTCCCCGTTGCTGCCCACCCCGCAGTGAGCCCCCCCTCGCCTCCATCTCCACTTACAGGATCAGCAGCCCGTAGCCCTCGTCGCGATAGTCCCGATAGGCTTTCCAGGGCTTGATCTCCAGGCGCTGGGGGCAGGCGCTCTCCCGGCGGTACAGGGCTTCGAGCAGGCAGGGGGCTGCGATGTGAACCGAGTCGAAAGCCCCCAGCTTCATGCGGAAAATCTTCCCGAAGCGCCTGTGGTACTCGGCCTGGGGGGACGCAGAAGAGACCATCACCCCCAAACCCCAAACCCGGTGAGTGCGGGGCGCTCCCCAGACCCCTGCCGCAGCATCCCCATCCCCATCCCCATCTCCCCCATCCTCCTCACCAGCGTCTCATGCTGCCTCTTGAGCCCCCCCTTCCAGAGGACGTCGGGCAGGCTGCCCATCAGCGGCCAGCTGGGGGGCCCGGGCAGGGCGGCCAGGGGGTGCCCGCGGCCCCGCAGGGCGCACAGGGAGGAGGCTGCCCGAGGCCTCCCGGCGGCGAGACCGCAGGTGAGGGCGGGATGCCGGAGGAGGATGCTGCGGGCTCCCATCGCGGCGGTGACAGACTCCCCATCCGCCTCTAGGTATTTATAGAGCGGCGGGGAGGCTCGCTGGACTTTCATCGGGGGCCAATGGGAGCCCTGGGTGGGGTGAGGTGGGGCCGGCTGCCGGGGCTCGGCCCGGCCGGGGGAAGCTGCGGGGCAAGGGGTTCAAGCAAGGGTGAGGCGAGGCAGAGGGCGCCGAGCCAGCGCCGCCACCCGCGGGGGTCCCCGGGGGCTCTGCCGTGGTCCCCCGGGGATCCCCAGCCTCGTGGTTCTGCGGAGAGCGCAGCAGGTAGCAGCCCCTGCCGCTTGGAGAAGCTGCCTGCTCGTCTCCTAAACCGGCTTCTGTCTCTGGCTCGAGGACTTGGGAACTTTATTTATTTATTTATTTATTTATTTATTCCTGGTGCAAAGTGGTCGGGGTGCATCTGCAGGAGGAGGGAGGGGGCTGTGGTGTGAGCACCGCAGCGCGCAGGTGACTGAACACTTCGGTTTTCCTTCAGATTCTGTGCTCTGAAATGATGGACTGAAAAGCGAAGGGACCAAGGAACGGCAAGTTTTGGCAGTTGGGCTGCTCCTGCCCCATCTGGCTGACTAACCACCCACTTACGAAAAGGGCATGCGAGTGAATCACCTGAGAAGACAAAATTCCCTTCGCTGTTAGTGTTGGCAGCCCTTAAATTCTGACAAAAAAAATAATAATAATCGTTTATTGTTGCAAGTCTCCTAACTGGAATCTGCACAGTAACCCTTGGATACAGCCAAAGGATTTCAAGCTGAGTGAAGGCAGAAGAGGTGCTGGCACAAGTAAAGCAGTCCAGGACATCTGTGCTTAGCTTCTCTGCCCTCTCCCTGCAGAAGTGAGACAGGCTGTGGATATTGCTGCAAGACAGAGCTACCTGTAAACTGGAGAATTTCCAGGAAACACAGGTATGCTACTGTGAGAACGTACTCTACTCCTGCCCCACGCTACCTTTTTCATCTTCTTCCACTGGCATTTTGTGACTCAGCTCCTAATCCCCTTTGTTTAAGTGTTTGATGGTGAGATGTGGAGCGTGCAGATGGGTGTGTTAGACATGGGACAAGCAGAGAGAGACAGAAGGTAGGCTTGGCACTGAATCTGAGACCCAGAAAAGCACACGTTGCATAGTCAAATTAATAATAATTAATAACTGAAAGACCAAGGTGGCAGTGATCAACACAGAGACAATTGTACAGAAGCATGACATCTCACTGCAGAGAGTTTTGGTGATTTTTCTACATCCTTCCACTGCCAGTGATTTTCTTCTATGGGATCATACCACTTAGTCCACAAGGTCAGAGCATTTCTAGGTGGGCTTTAAAATTAAAGCTGCTTCAGAGGTTTGCACCTTTTTAGGGAAATATCCCAACCAGAAGTTGTTATTTTTGTGATTTGTTTTCTTTGAACCAGTTCCACTGAAAGCACATCTTGCTTGTCCTTGTCAACTGACTGCAGTTCAGAGTTGGTTCAATGATAAGTCCTTCTGAGAAACCAGATGAGAAGGGACAATCTGTGTGCTCTGTGGACACCTGTCTATTTAAGGAATCCAAACGAACCCACGTGAAGGGTCACAGCTTAGCACCTGTGAAATGATCTCTTTAGAAGAGTCTGGAATAGACAAGTCAAGACTAAACTGGGCACAGGTCAATTTTTCCATGTTCCTCACTGCTATGAGGAAGAAACCACCCTGTTAATACGAAATCTGTTCTATTAAGCTGTTTTAAAATTACTGAATGGAAAAGGTTTTATTTAACTTCTGTGGTCGTGATGTAACTCTCTGGCAGGGAAGCTAGTGTATCTGCAGCTCAGTTAGGCCCGGAGCTGAAAGAGCTAATGATTGCCTCAATTTCTGGTAAAGTGCAGTTCTAAGGGCATTTGCAGCCTTCGCTTCTTCCTCCCCTCCCTGTTAAAAGATCTCAAAAACAAGCCTTTAATTTTCAGTGAGATATTTCATTTGACCTTTAGAACACATCAAGGGTACTTTTAACAGTAAATCAACACTAGTTTGCAAGGTTCTTGAGCTGAATTTTTGGCCATATCCTGAATTTTTGGCCATATCCTCACGGAGTGAGGTGACCCCACTGAAGTATCTGTAACAGGATGTCACCGTTGTCCCACAGACGTCTACCAAATATTTGCTAATAATTCTAATAGCTAGAGCCAACTGTGAATGAAAAGCTCCCTTCCATTCTACAGTGCGGCAAGGAGTATATCTAGGTCAAAGAGCAGAAAATATCTGAAGATCAAAACTAAATAAAAAAAAATAAAATAAAAGGTGGGGGGGGAGGGATTTGATTTCTAAAGTGCCAGATATCAGGAGAGAATGTTCCTTGAAAAATGATCTACCAATGTGATGCTTCTGTAGAGAACCTGACATGGACCCTTGTAGAGGTACAGAAAGGCTGTATGTTTGGCTGTATGTTTTTCAGCACTTAAAATATTTAATTGGTGCCTGAAGTCCAATTTTTAGAGTTGCTTCCAAAGCAGAAGTAATTGCTAGTCCTACCTTTTGGGAAACAACAGTAAAATATTCTTTAAATGTAGCTTGGAATTTCCATCAAGCTAAGAATTTTTCACCGGGATGTAGAGACTGAGGTGTGATAGCAAATCTCATGGAAACAAAACAGCTTGACTTCAAACACATTGTAAAACATGTCAAAAGCATGGAGCTAGTGCAAAGTGAACTGACGGCTCTTCATTTAGTACATTTCAAATATACTAAATATCAACAAAATAATCTGTCAGTGTCCAAGAGATTGGTAGTGGATCTTTTTCCTAAATACCTGTAATTCCTGTTGGTTTGTTTTGTGACATATTACACAATTCCTGTCTCCTGACCTCTACTCTTTTTCCTTGTTGGAATAAGCTTTTTGCTATTTTGACCCTAAAAATGCTTCCAAAGTCTCCTGTGCTTTTTAAAATGCTACAACTTAAGTGTCATAAGAGAATGGGTAGACTACAAAGGGAGAATCTCCGTCATAGGGAAGGTATTTCACAATGCTAGGGAAGATAAGTTGATTACAACTTGTAAACTCCAGTGGAAACACAGTGTTGTTATTCTAGTTTTTTTGCTCGTTTGTTTATACACTTCTAAATCTGTGCCTCTTTCCAGCTGAGGATTTTAGAGTTTTGTAAATACTGATGAATTTAACCTCAGCTTAGGAAATGGGAAAGTACAGTAATTCCCATTCTACAGAAGAGAAACTGAAATGAAATAGAAAATCAAGACCTCAAATTTACTATATAGATCCTCAGTGTGAAATGGAAGCAAAATAAACTGTTGCTGTATTTTTGCTCAAACATTAGTTTTATAACACTAAAGTCTTCTAATTTCATTGCATTATATATGATTCCATCTACAAGAGGACAGTAGCAGTGTGGAAAAATAGGTCTTCCAAGCAAACTGAGAACAAGATAATCCTCAGAGAGGGATCCAGAAAAGGAGATGAATAGCTCAAACTTCACAAGCCAATGAATCTTCTAGCTGGCCATGACCTGTTTGAAGTATCTACCTCTGCAATAAACATTGCGACATTCAACTATGGAAGGAGTCTCTAATTAGTAAGTACACGGTGCAAGAAAATTAAGAGATTTATTGACTTAAATTAAGCACAGTTAATGTTTACTTTACCAAAAAAAAAAAAAAAAAAAAAAGTTTATTGAAACTCAAGAAATTGAGGTCCATGGCAAGATGTTCTTATAGTCAGCTTGGAAATACTCAGGACATAATTGGATTTTCCCTTTTCTTTTAATAACTAGAACCACTGCTGGTTTTCATTTTCTTCTCTTTTAGCAATTTTGTCCTCTTTGAGCAAGGCAAGGAGTTGTAGCAAAAGATTTATGCATTAGGATGCTGTGAGAATCAGTTGATGCCCCAGACTGAATTTTTCTCTTTGGACAGAGCTGGCAGAAGTCTAGAAGATTTCTTCACCTTCTACACAGCCCCATAGAGAGACACATCCAGCTAAAGAAGCAGTAGAATTTAGCAGTCTGTCAGAACATTTCATTTTTCAGATCATATGGTTCATGTTGAAGAAGTAGGAATTTCATTAGTGATATTGTGCCAGGGAAGTTGACACTGGAAATCCTGGTTTCTCTTTATTAGTTTCAACACCCCCAGGGGTACAATGAAGGAATCCAGTGTGAACTGAACCCCCCAGGACAGCTCAGAACTTCCAGAGCAATAACTACTGGTGGATTCATACCACACTAGTTTAAGACAAGTCCTGCTTTTTCTCTCAGTCTTGTTTCTCCCAGATGTCCATAACCCATCTTTCTCTTGTTGACTCCCATCCTATCCTTCTATCCTTCTCCATTCTGATATTATTGACAGTTTTAATGCATCTCCCTATATTTTATATTTATCCAAGTGAATATGAATGCTTTTTTTTTTTTTTTTTTTTTTTTTTTTTTTTACTTGCAAAAGAATGATGTATATTTATGGCTCTAAAAATAAGTTTCAATTTATTGCTGATGTTATCAGCACTGCATGATGTTATGCATAGAACAACTTAGAGGATAGAAAGAAAAAGGTATAATGTAAATAGTATTCTCCTTACCACTTAAACAGAGTGACTTATCCTCTTTCATGCTTCCTAATGATCTGTGACACATAAGCACTGTGCACTCTAGGTTTAGTCTATACTGTAACATTTCACTTTAGCAGTATCAGCAAAAGCCTATAGATTATACAGAGATTATACAGATTTCACAAATTACCATTTTATCCCTCTGTGGTGTTGTTAGTGATCCTAAGTGATGTATCTGAGAAATCAGGCTAACTTGCATCCACTTGAGGTTAGACCTGCAGAGAGTCACAGAATCACAGAATGTCTAGGTTGGAAGAGACCTACAAGATCACTGAGTCCAACCTCTGACCTAACACTAACAAATCATCCCCTAAACCATATCCCTAAGTTCTACATCTAAACGTCTTTTAAAGACCTCCAGGGAGGGTGACTCAACCACTTCCCTGGGCAGCCTATTCCAGTGCCTAACAACCCTTTCTGTAAAGAAGTTTTTCCTAATATCCAATCTAAACCTCCCCTGGCGCAACTTTAGCCCATTCCCCCTCGTCCTGTCACCAGGCACGTGGGAGAACAGACCAACCCCCACCTTGCTACAGCCTCCTTTCAGGTACCTGTAGAGTGCGATAAGGTCGCCCCTCAGCCTCCTCTTCTCCACGCTAAATAGTCCCAGCTCCCTCAGCTGCTCCTCATAAGACTTGTTCTCCAGACCCTTCACCAGCTTCGCAGCCCTTCTCTGGACTCGCTCAAGCACCTCCATGTCCTTCTTGTAGTGAGGGGCCCAAAACTGAACACAGTACTCGAGATGTGGCCTCACCAGAGCCGAGTACAGGGGGAGAGTCCTGTGTAAATACACAGTATCTAGATGGAGATTTATGAATAGATCTTCAAGCTACAGAGGGCCCTGGGGAGTATTAGGAGAGATTGTGAAAGATACTGCCTAAAGTCTACAGAAATATTTAGGTGGTCAAGTTTTGCACAAGATTCTGGCCAAAGAAATCAGTTAAATTGTGCCACTTCATATGGAGATGTGGAGTGTTAGATCTGTATACTGCTCAAAATGTAGATCCTCAGGCATCCCCAACTCAAAAGGCACCCAAATTCTGTAAGTATTTAAGTTTCCGATTGTAAGAATCCCTAACAGCTTGCATGGTTGATGAGATGAATGTAAGCAGCTATCTGCATCCTGAGACAGTAATTCTTGGTGATTTCTCCCCATGGGGAAATTAATTTTAGCTCTGCTTCCAGAAACAGTGTACTTAAGAGCAATCATGTATATTTGTGCTTAATTTTTACATGCATTTGTACATGTGATTGCACAAGTGAGGGTGTATTTAACCTTTTGCTAATATATTTTACAGGTTTGTGTTATGTTGTTGCCTTGTTCACATGCAGTTAGCATGGGCAAAGTAGCACTTGTGCTGTGGTACGGAAAAGCTATGAAAATAATTTCAGTTCCAGTGGTCCTGATTCTACAATGTAAGTAAGTAATCAAAAACTGTTTGCCAAAAACATGGAAAGCTTTCAAAAGCAGGAAATGTTGAGGATCCCAAGTGCCCCTTAAATTCAAACAGCACTTGAAATCTAAAATAATGTTCAATATTTTATGAACTGAAGCTTTTAGTTGCTGTGTCACAGTCTTAACTGCCTGGAAAAAAAATATATTATATGTCTTCTTGAGAGAATTTGCTGAGTTGATTATACAAACACTTGAATCAAATACAAACTCATGCAATTTACTGGATTTGTTGATTAAGCGTCTAAAATTTGCACAGATTACTCTGTTTTACTTTCGGTCCAATGCATGTGCTTCTGCTGAAATAAACCTGACATCATATCAAGTTTTTTGAAAGCAAAGTCTTCCTACTTGCTAAGACTTTGAAGGCTCTATTTCTGATTTTCAAGTTTCTATTTCTATGATATGCTACTAGACATTTTGACAAAGTATTGCTCCTGCACATTATTCTCATTTATTTAAATATACATATTTATTTAATTATTTATCTTATTGTTCCTGAACTGGCATGTTATAGAATTTCATAAAGCATAATTATGTTAATATATACTGTCATGTTATTTTTGCTTTATGTCGTATTATATTTCTAAAATTAGAGTTTCATAAATAACAATATTTGATCTCTAAATTCCCCTGAAATTCCAAGATAATAGGTGATGCTCTCATGAGGTTAACATCTTGAACTCTTGTCAGAATACAGGAATGGTTTAGGAGGTTGTGTCAGTGACTACATCAGTGTTATCTCTCCCCTGAGCCAGTTCTGAACTCAAAGTCCCAACCTGCTGTTAGCAGCTTTTGTGTTGTTTGCTGCTAATGCCTTCTGAATGATATACAAAATGGTGGCTATTTGCAAGTCTTCAGAAGGGAGGAGTGCCAATTATTGGTGTTATCATCATCTTGCCCAGGATTACAGTTTCATAATAGTATCTGGTCATGAAATTTTCAAAAAAAATGGTGAATATAATGGAGTTTTTACATATATATATATATATTTACCAACTATTATGGAGCACTGCTTTGTTTCATCTGGGGGAACAATCTGGGGAAACAATCCTTGCCTGTGTCCTTTAGAGTATTTTCTGATGAAAGACCTAATAGACATGTAAAAGATACTATTAATCCAGCAGTACATCTCCAAGACCACAAAGAAAATAGTTTGAACTTTAACAAGTGAATTGGTGTGAGCTGAGTGCATTTTGCTTCCTTTGTCTTTATTAGAGCCATAAGAAAATATGAAATCTCTATCTCCCTTTACCATTAGTCAACCAAAAGGCACTTGGGCTATGCTTCACTGAACTCAATACCCTCTGGGCCACATCCTGGTTACTCTTATTCATTGCTTTTGCAGGGATTAGAGCAGACTGCAGCTGCTCATCAGATAAAGCCTTTGCTTGAAATCCTGCTGTTTATTTCAGTTCAAATGCCTGGCCACAGTCCTCTGTAGGGAAGAGTCGAGTTTCCTCATGTGTATGACTACTGAATGCAACTATTGCCCTTGGGAAAACATTTAATGTATTTATTGCTGTCTTTGGTAAAGTATCAGAAGAGGACATCCAATATTAGGAAAATTCTTCTCCAAAACTCCTCTGTAATTCTGTCAAAAAAAAAAAAAAAAAAAAAAAAAAAAAGACAAACTTGTGCAGATTAAAAAATAATGAATATCAATACAGACTGGATATACTACTGATAGATCTGAGTTTAGAGCCATTCTCCAGATTCAGTGACAAATACATTTATGTTATGGCAAGAGAAAAGAATCCTGCTGTGTCATGGTTAAGAAGGGAACCGGACTTTATTCCTTCTTATGTGTGTTATTCCAAGAAACACAGTGACCACAGAAACTGGCACTAACATTGCTGCCCTTAAAACTGTTTCTACCTGAACAGCTGTAGATGAAGACCTAATTTCAGATACTTTGTGAGCAGTCCTTATTGGAGATGAACCACAGAATTTAAACAATTAAACAAACAAGACTGATGTCTCAGCTGTAGGACCTGCAAAGACATGAGAGACTTTCAGCATGGGCCACTAAAAGTACCTGGTAAACTGAGAGATGTTCCACCATTAGAAACAGTTTTGGAATGGGATAGATTATGGACTAAGAGAAATACATAGCCAGTCTTTTGGACCCTGGTATATTCCACGTTGATATCAAGATGCTAAGTAGTGGTGAGGAAGGCAGGGTTGCAGAAATAGTCCTCTATCAGCCGTATAACTTTTATTTTAAACCAGTATGAGGCAACAACTGTTCTGCTGAGCCAGAATTATGAGATTATAAAGTGCCATGTTTACTGCATGGTACATGTCCTACATGTCCTTTCCAGGTAGGTAGAATAAGGTCTTCTACTGAGCTTCACCAGAAAGAGATTTCCCAGCAAAGGGGAATCTCTGGCTTCTATCTCTGGCAGAAAGAGCCAGCAGAAACTCCCCTCAGTTTAATGGGTGCAGCTGATACTGCAGGAAACTCTCTACAAAGCACTACAATGAGAGCAAAGAGAAATATCCTTTACAGAAGGTGAAGCTCAATTTCCCTTTATTTATACTGGCCCCTTTATTTATAATGACCCAATGAAAATAGTACAACTTTGTGTGGCTTTTGCTAGTAGTTATTCATTTCATAAAGGCTACATCTATACAAACCAACCGATTAATCTCTATTGTGTTTTCTCATATCTAATACATCTTGTATTAACAAACATTGTTGATGTGTGGGTGTTTCAAGATGCTCAAACACAGAGAAGAGCTCTTCAGGGAAACTTCAGGAAAAAGGGTAAAGAGTTTGGGAATTCAAAACAATTCAATTAGGCAGCAAAGATCATGGGAAAACTCTATTCCACTAAGCCATATTGCAAAAGGCTACAGCAAGTAACATGAAGGGGAAACATGAAAAAGAACTCCAGAGAGGACGTAAGATGACAGGTGCGGAGGTTATACACCATAGAAGGGATCCCACCAAAGTGCAAGGTGAAGCTAACTGTGCTCACAACAACAATGAAGACCAGCACAAGAAAGGACAAGTACTTTTATGCAACTGAAAGAGAAATGAGGTCACAAGGTTCAATGAGTTTATCTTACTCCACCACTAGATGTTTGCACTCGTGCACTGTTTTCACTTTTATTTACATAAGAAAGGTCTACAGTAAGTTACTCTTGGCAACATGCTCACACCACAAATCTTGCCTGAGCATGTGGGAGAAAAAGATTTATTTTCAAAGCCTTCAAGTCATCAAATTCTTATGAAATCCACTCCTTTTCTCTTGAAGGAAATTACTTTGGCTTGGACCTAACATGCATTATTCACTTCATCCACCCGTGGAAATAACCATGGTTTAGATTACATCCTTTCATAGTAGGATCTTTAAAAAGAGAGAAGATATCTGACTTAGGGAAGAGTAGAATAGCCAGAGAGATGAGAGGTTATTCTTTGAGAGAGAAATGTATGAATTAGAATTATGTTTTCACATAACATTTCTTACTATGAGGGTGGAGAGGCACTGGAACAGGTTGCCCAGAGAAGCCATGGATCTTCCATCCCTGGAAGTGTTCAAGGCCAGGTTGCCTCAAGGCCAACCACATCTAGGAAAAGATGTCTCTGCCCATGGCAGGGGGGTTGGAGTTGGATGATCTTTAAGGTCCCTTCCAACCCAAACCATTCTGTGGAATAGGCTGCCCAGGGAAGTGGTTCAGTCACCATCCCTGGAGGTCTTAAAAAGACGTTTAGACTTAGAGCTTAGTGATATGGTTTAGTGGAGGACTTGTTAGTGTTAGATCAGAGGCTGGACAAGATGATCTTGGAGGTCTCTTTCAACCTAGATGATTCTGTGATTCTGTGATCCTATAAAATATACACCCATTTTTCTGTTGGGCATTGTCTTCTATTGGATCTCATTTTAAATAGATTTTTAAGAGCTGCTGGGGAGCAAGGACTGGATTCTTCCTCAGCAATGGGTTCTAATAAAATCAAATGATAGCACCCTGTTCCACTGACTGTTCCTAGATTTCTCATTAAAACGTCCAGTGGATAACATATATCTTGAGTTGTTTATAGTTCAGGCACTAGAAATGAGGTAGAAGATGTGAATTTGGATGCCACCAGGCAACAGTGAAGTGTACACCAGTCTCTCTTATCAGAGATAAGTGTTTTAAGAACAAGACTTGCGTGCAATCAGGCTATTATGCTTTTTAAAGCATAGCTTGAGAAAGAAAGATTATAGATTTTGCCTTCAGGAAATGGTTTTGATCTTTGGACTCCAAACTGATGGAGGCAATTCTCAGCAGCTCTGAGAAAAGGTTCAGCAGTTTTGGCTGCCTGGGACTGAATGTGCTGACCTCAGACATCTCCTTGCTCACAACGCTGTCTGGCTTTCTTTGTGAGGCTTCAGACTGTCCCCAGAAATTGCTCAGTGAGCCATAGACTCTAACCCAGATTTCTGAAGTCCTTTCTAAAGCCAAGCACCTTAAAAGCACCCCTTTCAGGGCCTTGACTCTGTACCTAGGTGCTTTCTTTGTATCTGGCTTGAATGGATTTCAAGTGCAACTCATAGGAACACATAGCAGAAAGATGAATCACAGCAAAACACCTGAAGATATTTTTGAAGACCTTTCTAAATCTCACACTGCAGGATTGTTGCCTTCCACACCTGACAACAGTGTTATCACTCAGAAATCTCTGTAGCCGATGTGTATTTAAATTTCTGAAGCCTCAGGTACGTGGGTACCAGAGATACTGATCACTTTTTTTTTTTTTTTTTTTTTTTTTTTTTTTTTCATAAAGGCCTTGTCAGACTGAGTCAGGGCCAATCACTGAGCCTCAACGAGTCTTGTCTGAGCCACTTAGCCACTGTTTCCAATACCAAAGGTTATGACAGCCTTAATCAGTGCAAATTCTTTAAAAGATCTTGTCAGCGTGGAGCTCTCGCTCTGGATAACAACCACATGCACCCATTCACCGCAGCTCTGGGGTTTTGGATCACAGGCCTCCCTTATACCGGCTGCAGCTGAGGATCATGAACGTGCTGGTGCCAGCGCTCTCCCCCCGCAGTTGTGAAATGTTATGATGATCCCCCTTTTTTTTTGTTGTTGTTGTTGTTTCGTAGCTGCGAGAGAAGCGAAATAAGCTCAAGCATGTGGAAGCAATTACACAGTGTTAACGCCAGTTTCTGTTTAGAAACAGCCAAGAGACAGTTCAATTAAAAATATATATATTTATTTATTGTTGCTTAAAAAGTCCCTGCGCAAAGACTTGAACTTGAAGGCCTCTTCCAGCAAGGGGCTGGCTGCGGGGAGACCGCCGGCGGCGCCCGGCGCCCCCCGACGCCGGCTCCCCCTGGCGGCAGCGCCGAGGCCAGGCCCCGGCCCCGGCCTTGGTTCCTCGTCAGCTCCCCTCGCCATGCAGCGGGACGTACCAAGTACCGCGCAGAGGGAGAACTGAGCGTTGCCGTGCCCTGTCTGCGGGCAGCCGGCTGGCCTTGAAAACTATAGAGGAGGGTGTAAAGCCCCAAGCTCCGTTGTTTCACCGCTGTCGGGAGGTTTTCTCGTTTTTCCTCGCTTTGTCGCCCGCCGCGCCTCTCCTCTGCGGGAAGGGTGAGTGGTGCAGCCCCCCAAGATGGCCGCCACCATGAAGAAGGCGGTGAGTGGGGTCGGGCTGTGTGGGGTCTGCTTCTGGCCCCTCTACGGCCTACTGGGGGGCTCCGGCCTCGACTCGGAGCTGTGGTGTCCGGGGAGGCTCTGTCCCCGGGCACAGCGGGGACTGTGAGGCTCGGGCTAGGCCCTGCCGGCGGCTGGGGGCCCCGCGTTGTTAGCGCAGCGCTGTAGGAGTCGTCAGTCGTGGTGCTGAATGTGCAAGTGTGGGGTTGGTTACACGAGATGGAGTCTGTGCTGGTGCGGGGTGTTGTGAGGTGGTAACAGGCTTCACCCCCTGTAAATGGCGGTGACCCTACTGCTAGCATCTCTGTGGGCCGAGAGCTTGTGTGAGGCCTGATTCTGTGGATGTGAAGTCTCCCATAGCCACTTCCCATGGCTTTGAAGACTCCCATAGCAGCTCACAGCTAACTAATTAGCATAAAATGATGTTGCTGACAGATTTACATAGATATGCTATGCTGTATGTGGCAGTGGTCTTGGAGAGATGTGTGTAGTTCAGCTCAGAGAGCTGTCAGGGTCACAACCTTTAGCATTAGGATGCTGTGGAGAGATGGGGATTTAATTGCGTGTAGCTATTAGCTTTGTCTGGCTAAATGTGAATATTGCTGATGTCCTTGTGAAGGCCTTTTAAGGAATCATGTAGAAGTAGAATGTAGTAGCTGTAAGATTTATTTTTCACAGACTTTGCAGGAACAATCTTGTAGTGAGAATAAATTTAATGTAAGAAATGAAGTCTTCATTTGGACCTAATCTTTGCAGGCTGCTGAGGATGTCAATGTTACTTTTGAAGATCAACAGAAAATAAACAAATTTGCAAGAAATACTAGCAGGATCACAGAGCTGAAAGAAGAAATAGAAGTTAAAAAGGTATATTTGCTTTAGAATTCCGTATTGTTTGTTGACTTGAATTAACTTTCAGTTGTAGCACAGAAAATAAGGATTGTGGATGGTGATAACTAATATTTTGGTTCCGATCTGGGATTTCTGAACACTTTGAAAATAGCCAAAGAAAAATTAAGGAGAAATAAAGACTTTTGAACTCCCTAATTGTCAATTGTCTGTATATGATGGCTGTTTGTAGTATTCTTAAAATCTTCTGAGATTGTTCATATTTATTTTTTCTTACACCAGTTATTTGTTCTTTTCTTCTTTTGGTATGTTGCCAGAGATTGACATTATATACCTAGAGGTTGATGTGCCATTGGTGGTTAAAGGCACTGGGGCTGTAAGCCATCTTTAATGTTAAAGAAATTAACATTTTCTATCCTACTATATTTTCTGTTCTCTTTTTAAAAAAAAATCCTTTATGATTTCATGTCAGATACAAGTGAAAGTTGCTTTATCTCCCCTTTCTTCATGGTTAATTTTTCTATTAATGAGAGTTAATGAGTGTTGACTACTGCTACAACTCCACTGAATTTAATATTTATTCTAAATTACATCTCCAGAACTACTTTATTAAATGTACTGATATACTGGCAGGTGGGGTTTTTGCCCAAAGTACAGATTCACCGAGTTCAACTGATAGCACAACAGTGCATCTGTTGAAATAACTTATGTAGGACAAAGCGATCACCTTTCTTCTGTCTTGACAAATAGAAACAACTTCAGAATTTGGAAGATGCCTGTGATGATATCATGATGCTTGATGATGGTGATTCACTTCTGATACCGTACCAAATTGGAGATGTCTTCATTAGCCATTCCCAAGAAGAGACACAAGAGATGCTGGAGGAGGCAAAGGTTTGTCAGCACAAAAGGGACGTCCTTTACTGTAGTGGCCACTGTAGTGTGGTAAATGTTGCAAGGGGATGTTCATCCCTTGAACAGCTTTTACTTCTTAAACATGGTATCATGTAATACCACGTGTTATCTTCCTTTCAAATCTAGAGCCTGTTAAATCAGCAAAAAGATTCAACAAAGAAATCTTTTGATGATTTAGCTTTGTGTCTTTTCTTGCTCTTGACAAGCAATCTGTTTAGGTCAGGGATAACTGAGCTGAGGTGTTTTTTTTTTTTTTTTTTTTTTTTTTTTTTTTTTTTTTTTTAAATGTCTGGTTTGTTGATGTCCTGTAATTGTTCATCAGTACCCAAATGCCATGATGCAATTATATCCCAGAGCAATTACTAATAACTGATCATAGTTACTGTTAAATAGATATAAATTTTCATCTTCCAACACAAAGTTCTGTCTCATATCTAGTCTACAAAATCTTATGTAACTTAGAATCTCTTTTTTGAAACATTCTATGAACTTATTATCATCATTCACCTGTACAGTTCTTAAAATATGATACATTCATGTTTGATACATGATTTTGGGAAGGGGGACAGGCAGTAATGTTCATTCATAACTGGACTGTCAGTATATCAAGTCATGTTAAGTTTTGTTTGGCTCCCTAGTAAGGTTTTCAGTGTGTCTTGACAAAAAATTGGTAAAGAGGTACCTTTTAATCATTTATATGTTGCTGGCAAATATGACTTTGTTTGTTCTACATAACAAGATTATTTTTTTTTCTTTTTCAGAAAAGTTTACAAGAAGAAATAGAAGCATTAGAATCTCGAGTGGAATCAATTCAGAGAGTTTTATCTGACCTGAAAGTTCAGCTCTATGCAAAATTTGGAAATAACATAAATCTTGAGGCTGAGGACAGTTAAAGGTTCTTTAACTATATCATAAACCTTTTCCTTGTTTTATTAAATATTTTGATAGCTCTTCTCTTCCAATAACATTTTTAAGAATTCCACTTTTTTTTTAAAAAACTTTCCTGTCTTGGATTCCACCTATTTAATGAGAGCTTTCATATTTTGGTTATTGCAGTTATTTATTTGTTCAGGAAAGCATTAGCTTCATACTGTTGATAAAGCACCAAGATTGGAATATTTGCATTGTTTATTAAAGTAATAAAGTCAGGCACATATTGTAGTTTCCCTGGTCTTGTTTTCAACTCATGAAAGTACTTGAAAAATATAAAAACAATAGAAATGGGTAATTGTTGTTTTGCACTGTATTGACAGATTGTTTGAAATCATTACAGAGAAACTTCTAATTCAGCTGTGATGCTGTTTAACCTAGTCTGAGCAGCTCTCCTGGAAATACTAAATTTATCCTTTGTCTTTCAATCTTAGCTCAAATGCTTTCTGGTCAAAGAATAAACTGGATAAGGGAATCAACCCCAGCCCTGGGCTGTTTTGTTTTTCCAAGAGAGATCAGTGCCTCGGTCATTTCACAGACAGCTGCATAAACCCTATTAGCTCACTGCACAACGTCACAAGTTGACAGGGGAGGAAGGAGGGCTCTTTAAAGCTCACATTGGTATTGAAGAAATACTTCTGGAAGCACAGTTTTATTCAGTTACTACTGTGTATTTGGGAACAACAAAAGATGTAAGTCAGAATGGTGAGTCTTAACCTCTTTAAATTTTCCTCAACAATCATTTTCTAAATCCATGTTTATGTACCGAATTAGTGCTGGAATTGTTCATAGATGCTGTTTCGATGTCAGCACCAATCCCTGGAATTATGCCTCCATCACTGTGTGGAGTTGAATGTAATCTTTAAATGCCTTAAATTGTTGACTTCTTACATTCTTAAAAAAATTACTCACTGTAATCGTCTCACTGTAATTCTGCTTATGGTCTTTTGTCCACTTTATATTAATATATTGTTCCATGTAAATTTCTGTTATGACTTTGTTTTTAACAATTAACTTTTAGCATATTTAAATAATCTTTTTAATCTATTCTCCAAAGCACTGTGGACAGAGAAAATTCAGTTGGCCAAATATTAATCTACTATCATTCTTTTTAATATAAAGTCTCAGAGCATGAGGTGTATTTTTATAAAGCGATTAATTCCTACTTATGTCTCAGTTGTGTAGTATCTCTTTTTCAACTGTGAACGTTGGAGAAAAAACACTTTTGGTTCTCTACTGCCGAAATAGTTCTCTGAACTAAGTAATGATACAGAACTTTGTCTTCAGTACACCTGAGAAAGGATCTCACCAGTGCATTATTTACAGATCACAGCATTGTAATTCACGTGGTTGTTTATGTAAGTTCATAAATGTTGCACATCAATTTTAGCACAGCAATCAATGAAGATGGTATTCAGCAGAGAGGATCTAATACCTCAACACAAGCACTTGTATTGCGTACAGTGTAAATCACCTGAAGGCTGTAGGTCTAGGAAGCTGCGCTAATGTTCTGTTTAGCCCTGGCACTTCCTAACTTTCTTTTTGAATAGCGTTCCAACAGTTCATACACTTCTGCTGCTGGATGTGTGTACAAATACCTTGACTGTAACTACAGATTTCTGATTTTCTCAGCAATTTTCTGAGTTAAGCATCAGTCGACTTGGAACAGTTCTCGATTGACCCAGAGCTGTTATTCTGGATGCTAACAGGAGAAGAAGGTCACCAATTATTTAATAGCAACTGATAAGACTATTGTGAATTTAGGTGACTTAAGTCTGCCTTATTCAGCTTTCTTAGGTGTAGGTCCTAGTCCAACGCTTTCAGGAAAGTGCAGTTTGAAAGCACAGTAGTACAAGGTTACAGTCTCAAGAGGTGCTGGTATCTTTTTTTTTTTTTTTTTCTTTTTTTCACTCCCTTAAACACTTAAGCAGCCAGGCCATTATTTGGTATTGTGTAAAGCAACCGATGCATTTACGTTATGATTATAAAACAAATTAAATGTGAAAGACTTTTTTTCCAGGTTAAAACTGAGCTAGTAGTGATGGCGTTTGATCCATAATGAGAAGCAACCAGCAGATGGCATCAAAGAACTGGGAAATCTATTTTATGGTGAGCTCGTGCCTAGGCTTTGAGGACCAGTGCTGATTTTAGTGAAGTGAAACTTGGGCTGCTGCAATCATTCTCATTAATTCACTGATAACACTTGGAAATTAACCTCTAAGGGACTTCTGTGCCAGTTCTGTGTTCTGAGAATGTTCATGGTTGTGTAGCTTGTAGGTTTCATCCATTTAAAATTATTGTAATTTACAGACAGGCATAGGATGGATATGGCTTCTTTAAAGGAACAAAAAAAAGGCAGCTGACATAGTTTAAACATGATGCTAATGGCAGCTGTAAAGCAGATGAGGACCTTGGTTCACCAAAGGGAGAGTGCTGGCAAGGTGCAGAGAGCTTTCATTATTCCTGTTGTTCTTCAATATCCTAGAAATAGAATTATCTATATATGCAGCTGTGGCATTTAGCAAAAAGAAGACTGTTAGAATATTCTTGTGAATGCCAAAGGTTTTTCCTCTACAATGTTTGATTTCTGTCCCTTGTCACATGTATGTTCACCTTTGATAATCTAGGTGCCTGTTTGCACATGTAGGGTCACAGTTGCCTTGTGTGCATTGGACACTTGTGGTTGCCAGAAACTGTGCAGCAAACTTTTTTCAGATCAGTCTCTGGATTTTTATAGTTCACAGAACATTCTATTTCAGGCTATCGCTTTCTATTTTTGTATACATAAAATAGAACATGCAGGAAACTTTTTTGTTTTTAAGTTGTCATCATGGAAATTAATTTGCAAATTGTTCATCAATTGCTTTCAGGTATTTGACGTAGTCCTAGTTTTTCCTTTTAATAATCTTTCACCTTCGTTGCGAATGTATGCAATTGTTCTTTAGTTAGCATTTATTATATTTTAGCTCCCCATTTTCTAGGTACTTTATGGTACATTGGAAATTTCTGTTATCTCTCATAACGTTTGCCTTAGAGTTACCTCGTTCAGATAATATAAATCATCACATGCTCCACAAAAAAAGCCCTGCTCTTCTATGCACCTCTGTATGTCAGCAATCACTGGCAATATACATCCTTAGTATCAGTGTCAGAATGCAGATCATTTACTGTCATTCTCTGTTGTCAAGGGAGTCATATTTGTAACATACTTCAAAGGTGAAATGCGTCATAAAAATGAGAAGTATTTTAATCTAAGGGCTTTGTTTAGAGGGTTAGGACAATGATCTTCTAGGGATTTGATTGAATTAGCTATTCAGCGCAAATTTATATTAAAATACAGCGTCCTTACTGTTTTTGTTTTGGAAGTCATAGAGCCACCAGAGGCTGGCGTTCCACTTGGGTGCAACAATTAAAGCAGGTCAACTAGTAAAACTGCAGCTGGTGGAAAAACAGCTCATTTCAATTTATGATGTCAAGGAGACTTACCAGTTTTTCAAAACACACTCTATTAAACATAGTATAACACAATTATTATATCTATTATATTTTGGGGGGCTTGTTTCTGATTCTTGGTCTTGTCAGCTGATTGTAAAATGACCATGTTTTCTACGTGATGATTTGTAGCATAACCTTCTCCAGTGGAACCTTTGTTATTGTTCATCTGTTTTTATATAGAACGTCATTATAGTCTAATAAAAGTGGGGTTGATAATTATTCAATAATTATAGGAAGTGGTGTGTAGCTGGAGTGTAAATAATTGTGTTATTATGTACGACGTCCAAGAGCAAAAAGAGATTGAATGCAGATTACTGAAGCTGTATTTTCTGTAGGAACAAAAGAATTGAAGTAGTTTGGTTTGCATGAGTCAGTGGTTTGGGTCATTTATCTAATGTTACTCAAATAGTCTGATTCATGAAAAAGGAAAAACTGTGGATGTATAGGCGTGATAAGGCCTGACGGATATTATTTACAACCAAGTTT
Organism: Nettapus auritus; assembly: GCA_011076525.1. NCBI lineage: Eukaryota > Metazoa > Chordata > Aves > Anseriformes > Anatidae > Nettapus > Nettapus auritus. Next base: position 9,215,942 of record CM021784.1, read on the forward strand.
GTCTCTGTATTGATTGGATGAGTCATGCAGGAAAAATAAATGTTTGCTGTAATTAAATGTTAGCTGCTGATCGGACTGCAGAGAGTGCAGTTATAACTGGCTGTGAAGGATTTCCCTCAGCAAGAGACAAAACAGGTTTACGCTTAATGGGGAGCGGATCCAGCTGTTAAGAGTTGTATAATAAAAGAATTTATGAATATGAGTGGAGTAACAGCCATTTACTGCAGGTTTAAAAAAGTCTTTTTTCACTGTTGCTCTCCAAAGCTGCTGGTTAGTACACTGACTTTGATCTCAATTTACAATCTGCATGTTTTATTAGGTGTCCCTCTATACTTATGCCAACAAGCCCCATACTGCGGGATGCTAAGTGGTGGAGTAGAGGGTCAAAATTCAAATTCATCAAACGATTGCTTTAAGGTAACCACTGTGATGTGCTTGGGCACTGTTACCACTTGTACAGGGGAAAGGAGAAACAAGATGCACTTTATGCTGAAATACAGGCATGGGCAGTACTGCATCTGGCCATTTCCTTGATTTGGAAGAACCAACTAATCATGCAATTAAAACTGTAAAATAAATGTGAGATTAATTCAGAGCCAAAAATAAATAAATAAATAAATCCATTCCCCTTAGCTGTAATGAACTTTGAATGGATCAATAAGAGATGTTGCCTATACATGCAAGTCTCCTGAAAAATCTCATCTGCTTCCCATGATTACCTCTTCATTAATGTGTACATGTACATTTGTTCTATATTATTTTATCAAATAAGTCCACAAAGTTGGTTGTTATGCATGTGTGCCAGTTACACGTAGTTGGAGTATATGAATGAAGTTGTGTCACACCCTATTCTGTTAATCAGTGTAATGAAAGGGGAAGAAAATTCTACTTCAGCTTTGAAAATACTACTGTCTCGGTCTTTTGGTTGTGTAATAGAACTGAATTAATGAGCTATAGTAGCTTGCATTATTATACAGGAACTTTTAAAAAAATTATTTAAGGCACAAAGCAAACATGGAAGTTTGCAACAACTCAGAAAAACAGTGATTTACATTTCAGAGGTTGTTGGTTTGGGAAACAACTGGGTAAGAAAGATCTAAGAACTTACTTAAAACTTGCTGTGAAAAGATGACACCAGGAACATTTGAAATTCCTATATTATGTTTTATAATCAAGAGAAATGCAGTATGATTTTCTCTTCACTGTTCATTGATGATTTCCATTCTAGCCATCTCTAAAGGGGTTCTTATCACACAGGAAAGCAATGCTTTGGAAAAGCACCTAAGCCTCAGTTTTCTATTTTGTGTACTTGTGCAGATTGCCTGTGTTCATTGCTATTGCATTCGTACAAGATCCATCTGTGTGGAATTAGGGGTAGAACCACAATGAGAAAACTTACATTAACTTTCGTTTTTGTTTCCCGTATTGTCTCCTGGGGTTTTGCCTTGGCGTTGGTACCTTCATTGAGTCATTGGATTTCATGGTATATGGAACATTATCCAATGCAACTGGATAGAGACGAAGAGAAAGCTGTGGCATTCTGTCTAAATTCTTCCTTTTACCCAGATTTTGAATTTTACAAATTTTGTAGGGAATCTTTTACTGTAGTTACGAACTACAGATGATATCTTTAGACATCAAGGCTTTCATAAGATCGTAAGCAAAGCTGTCTTGGGTGTAAGTCATTAAAGAAACAGCTGTGTGGAGCAGGAAGACCCTCAACGTTCTGCCCACTTTTCCCCATGTTTAACATTTCAGTTTTGCTGAGAGTTGACCCTGGTCTGATAAACCGCTCTCAAGAGCCCCATACATGCATTAGGCTAGGGGAAGGAAGTGAAGTGAATTAAACAAACGTTACCACCATCTATAACGTGGTGAACATAAGGCCACGCATACAATGATGTCTGCCATAGATGTTATTAATGCAAAGTCTGCAAAAGTTGGATGTAATTTGCATTAAGCAAATGGTTAACAGTTTTCCTAGATGTATTAAAATTTACTCGAAATCAGTACTAAGGGCTGCGAGAAATAGCAATTTAGAACAAAAAGCAGTAATTGGCTTCATCTCTTAAGAGAACAGGCAGAAGCAGAAATTGAGGAAAAAGTGACTGGTAATATGAATACATATACATTTTTATTCCTCTGACATAATTTTCAAGATTTTATTATTATTTTTCACAGATGGTAAATCTGAAAAAGCACATCATCACTCATATTTTCATTCTTCCCTGTGGTTTTAAAAGGGGTACAATCAGTAGGCTAAGCAGCATTACTGTGAGAAGAAAGGACACAGCCATTTTATAAAGAATAATGAGATGAAAAATACAGTAAAGCCTACAACTGTTCCTTGATTATTGATATTGAGCTTTATTAGAGCATTTAAAGCTTGGAAGGGATTATAGTCATAGTACTGGCTACCATGGAAATGCCACTCCAAATGATAAACCCCTTAAGAGTGACACTGGTATTTCAGAGGATATCACAAGTAATTATACAAGTGAAAGTGATTTTTGGATAGTTTTTTTTTTTTTTTTTTTTTTAATTGATTTATTTTTCTCTCTTCCCATTTCCTCCAGCATTTTAAAAAGAACTAATCTTATTTCATCTCTGTACCCCTATGAACCAGGTATTTGTAAAGCTTATCTCAGCTATTGAAAGCAGTATACAGTACATTGGTGGCAGCTAAGAACACTGCTATCCCTAGTGACTACAAAATGGTAAAACAGACAAGAATGATCATTTCTTAATCATGAAGAGAAGGAAAATTATGTTCCTTTAACGATTGTTAAAGCATGAGTGGAATAGAGCCAGACTGCTGTGATGTCCAGCCTATTGTAGCTAAAGACACAAAGCACATGTAGTTGTCCTAGTTTCAACTACCTGTTTATTTGGACCAAGAAAAGCTGGATTTTGAGTGTGAAAGTATGTTTAGAAGAGCTGTAGGTTCCTATACCTTTTTTTGTTTGTTTTGTTTTGTTTTTAACCAGAGCTTGCAAGGTGCCAGCATGTTTGTAGAATTGCATTGGTTGGAGGCCTTAGAAAATACCTAGAGAGAACTGAAGTTGGAAAGGGCATGTAAGGCTAGACTATGCTGTACCTTGGACTGAGAAGTTTTTGGTGTTTCTAATTATACATTGGGGGTAAAATGAGTACTTCTAAGGATATAAGCAGAGACGTAGGTCAGGCAGTTTAGCTTTCACAGTTCAATTCGCTGGCAAAAAAATACCTACCTGCAAAAGAGAAATGGTCTGTAGCACACTGAAAGTATCTGGATTATAGTCTAAGGAAGTTTATCATAGGCAGCGCATGAGTGGACACCATGGGTTTTACAAGACAGGGTTTTATTTACTGAACATATATAACAGTTTATCATGTATCAAAGTAAGATTGCAATAGGGCTTTAGAAGAAAGTTCTCTGTCAAGCCTAAAGGGACTGTTAGTAAGACATAGTCTGCTCTTTGGAGATAAACTCTTAAGCCTAGCTTCAAGTATCAAATATATAGAGCCATAAAGAAGTAATATTTAAGGTTAGAATTGCAATTAAGAAAAAAAAAAAATCTAAATTCACAGGTTTATTTATTTTATCATAACTTTATCTGGTAACTTAAGAGAATTGAAATCTGTGGATTTAAGTGGGAGGGATGGATCTTATTGGGTGGAATTCCTTGCTGGTGTTAAGCAAAATCCGTCTGTAGATAATAAGAGCATAGGGCTGAGAATTACCATCGTACAGAATTGGGAAAGTTAAACTGCCAAAAATGAAAATATTTGTGGAAGGACTAATAAGTACACCATTACCAATCCAATGAAACCAAGACTTGAAGTGCAAATAAGACCTTGAGCTCCTTATGTTCTCAGCAGAGGATAAATTCCAGCTATTTAACCAGGAGTAGAAGGGAATTGTATTCTAGAAGTTCAATTTCAATGAGAGTTTTGCCTGACATGTACCGTGATAGCTCTCTAGACAGTTTACCCACTGAGGACTCAAAAATATTGCAAACATTCTTCTTGGGACATAAAGTACTTCTGATTTATTTCCATCAGCCATTTCAACAGAGATTATCAGATGATAACAAAAAACTTTAACCTTGCCTCTTCAGTTATGGTAAATACAGAATTGAGATGCTTTAATAATATGCCTCCTTACAATAGAAACAGATGAAGAAAAGCAACCCCATGCAAACTGTTATTAGAACTGAATAAATCATGATGAACAGTTTATTCAAACACATCGTTACCCATTGTGTTCACAAATTTGCTAGTAACTTTTTTTTTTTTATTTGATGAATTATTCAAGAAATATGTTAAATAATTCTTGGTCTCCACTGCCTCATGTCAGCGTTATTAAAAATGAGAGATTTGCAAAGTAAGGTGTTGGGACACAAGTCTCATGTTATGGATCCTCTGAATGACAGCAACAGCATCTGATTAAACCAAACATTAAGTTGGTTAGAATTGGGGTTTAGTTAAATGACAGCTTTTTTTTTTTTTTTTTTTTTTTAATCTGAAATTTATTTATTTTGGTCTAGGTGACTTTGTATTGTTATGTCTTGTTCGTAGAGAGCAGGGTGCTTCCCTTTGTCTTTAGTTTTCCGCTGTGTATAATTTGGCACTTAAAATAGGAAGTTGAAGTGTCGCATTGCTCTTATACATGGCTGTTCTTCCATATGAAGAGATGAGCAAAGGAATAATAACAGAAACATTTTTAGCAATATCCCTTTTAAATACAAGAAAGATTCATTCACTAATATAACCACAGTAACCTTTTCCACATTGCTTCTAACTGCTGCCATATTTCGTTGTTGCTTCTGGTCACTGCAATTCTGTGTAGGTGCCTGGTGAATCAGCGTGGAGCTGAAAGATGAGCACAATGCAAATTCTGACTCACTACAATATTAACTGTTCATTTTCATAGGGTGCCATGAGAGTATCAAAAAGCTTAATTTCTCATTTTCTGAACATTTAAACAAAATCAGTATGCTCTTGAAAATACATAGTTTAAAAATTGTTTTTATGAACAATTTATTTTTCTCCTCAGATTAGCTAAATGCATTTCCTTACATTTTAGCTATTGCAAGGATGAATTAGCTGATGTTTTCAGAGCTATGTAAAGCATCATGTAGGTGTCAAGATTTTAAATAATCTCTCAGCATTTATCACTATATTTAATAGGTTTTCAATTAGAATGCCAATTAAAGATGATTTGTTTTAAAGAAACAGGCATATTTTTAATTGCAGCGTGCACATTCAGCCTTGTATTTAATTGCAACAAGATTGTTGAAATGCTGTCTTTATTCATAGATGTACAAGGACAAAGCTTTTACTCAATTCTCTGCAATTAGGATGAAATAGGAACATTATCTCAGCAGGTGCAGAATAGCTCTAAAGGGAAGAGCCAAGGAGCAGATTTTGTGGCCCTGCTGTCTGAATGGCTGTAATGTTCTAAAGAAATCTGCCCCAGAACAGGTTCTGATTTCCTCCATTTGTTGTGTTGAAGTCCACAAACAGGCTCAAAAGAAGCTGGAATTAGTTGCGGGAACTAGATCTCCCTTTTCTTCTGCAGAGTTCCCCTACCATGTGTTGAAATTCTGCACAACCAACCTGACTGATGCCTCAGAAAAGTGCCACTGCTGCAACAATGCTGCTAGGGCATGATGCAGATCCTTCACTCCCTTTCAATCAGCTCAGTGCTACTTCTGTGGACAGAAAGACAGTGATACTCTAAGGCAAGAGAAGTGTTCATTTTGCTCATAAGGCTAGCGTAATCTGCACTACCCAAGATCCTACCTCTTGATCCTCCTGGAAAGCGATGGTGGTCTGGAGGAATGGTTTAAATGAGTCTACTTGGGCTATACCATCTTGTGCCCCAAGGGCTAGAACGGCAGGCTCCAACCTTTAGATTTTGATCCAGCAAAGACCTAAAGTGTGTGTGATCCCAGCATGTAAGCAGTCCTGCTGAAAATCATACGACTGTACAAATATTTCAGAAGTTTGATAAAATGTTGTCCTAAGTCAGGTGTTTAATATCCGGTATCTACAACCCAAAGCCCATATTCACTATTACTTCCTTTCCATCATGATCTTAGATCTCCCTTTGCACATTCTACCTGTATTTTCTTTTACCTTGGAAAACACCATGTGCTACGGAGGCTGTCTGATTTATGCTTCAGATTTTTTGTCCGTTGTAAAGCAGCACATCAAGTTTGAATATGTCATCAATCATCACTGTAAATCTCATCCTTCTAGATATTACGATTTCAACACAAACTGCAGTCTTTGATGTTTTAATACTATAATCCCCTTTCCAGCTGAAGGAAAGGTTTTCTAGGTATCCATTTTCTTCGGTTTTTCAGTGTTAAACACAAAACCCACTAACTGCAGTTAGAGTAAGTGACATTTCTCATAGCTAGGGATTTTAAGTGCAGGTTTGGAATACAGTGACACTGATGTTAAGTCACTGATGTGATACGAGTTATCCTGCAAAAATATTTAACTGTTGCCTCACAAAGGAGCCTGAGCTTGTCTTAGTGAGTTACCTCTTGTCAGTTAAACCAGGCTAACTGCGCGTGGCATTTTGCAAAAGGAGAATAAATCATTATTTTAAACCAGCAGGAAATCTTCTTCCATCAGTCATTCATAGTAAAAAACACTTGACTTCAGGTTAATTTTCTTGCTACTGAGGGTCAGTATTCTCATCTTCCTTTAGAAAATAGTGCCTGAACACTGAATTTGTAGGTTATTTGGACAACGCACAGCATGACATTATGAATGGTAGCCATAATGGTGGTTCATTCCTGCATGAGTTTTTTAGTACCTCTTTTTCTGTAAGATCTGATGTTAAAAAGTTGAAGATTGAAGTGATTTTGAAGCAGAATGTGACAAATATCTGGACTTTGCCATGTGCAAAATAAAACAACGAGGTTTTCAGCCGCTTCTATAATTAAAGTAAACAAGGCTAAAATAAACCCAGAATGGAAAATAAATTGAGCTGAGGATATGATTACACCTAATTTTCATGGGCTTGATGTCATTCTGCATTCACAGTATAATTCACCTTTAGTACTATTGTAAACATTTTCTATTCATCTAGTCATTGATTCTTCTTATCCTAAGGACTAACTTTATACACAAGCACCAAGAAGAATATGAATGCCCAGCCCTCTCTATGATAAATATTATACATGAAGGGAAAACCTGCTTTTGAGTGTTTTATATCCCCTGCTGTTAAATTCTTGGCACACACTCTGAATTTAAGCAAAAAAAAGATAGACCTAGTCTTGTGAGTCATTTTCTTGATTGATCTAATTTACCTTGAAGGTTAATGTATTCTAAACTAATTCAGAGATTAATAACCACTTAAAGATATATGAAAGACATTTAACTGTATACAAGACAAGTGTTGTAACCTAGTTTATTATCTCTTCAGTGACTTTGGGAGTTTGTTTGAAGAGATTTAAGAGTGATTTGATTGTTTGATACAGAACAGCAGGTGCAAAGCAAAAAAAGGTGTTTTCAGTGCTCACTAGTTAATTCTGAAAACAAGGAAGAAATTTTATTTGTACTACATATTTCAAATGAATTATCACCTTGAAAATAAATGTAAGTTCTTATGGCATTTTAAGTAGTGTCTTCATTAAAATTCTTTCAATGATTAAATAAGTGGCTAGACCACAGCAATGCTGGGTCTACATTCTCCAGCCTTCTTTTGACTTCTAGGACAAC
>CM021784.1:9223763-9237236 GCA_011076525.1 Nettapus auritus
AAGACAACAGAATATCAGTGTAATCAGTGTAGAGGTTTGCCTTTCATTTTTAAACAAACCAACACCAGTCTGCTGTATGTCTAGTAGTTTTGGGTACATCCTCTCTTTCTGCTGAAAAAAAAAAAAAGTCCAGTAATTTTCTGGAGAATGGGTGTCTGACCTGATAGAGCGAGCAGACAGAAATATGAGACAGTATTGCTTATGCCTGGGTGCTATTACTGGGCTGCTATCAGCTCAAAAATCACAGACATTTTCTTTCAAATGAAGATGCTAGTTGTTACCTAGAGGTATATTGCTTTGACCTGCAAGTTAGGTTCTCCAATAAAAAAATCCAAAACACCTGTAAAATTCCTTCAGGACCCTTGAAGCTTTAGCATGCTTTGGGTGGAAGAGGATTGTTTCCCAAGAACGCAACCAGACATGGAATCAGATGCAAGCTGGGAAAGCACCCACAGTGAGTTAAAATGAATAGCTGTGACAGTATCAGGAGATTGTTCTGCAGTGGAAAGCCTGGCAGATGGTGCAAGCTGATCCTTGTACTGATGGGCCAGGCAGTGTTTGTGAACACTGAACAAGCTATGAAGTTCTATAAAACACTGTATCACGTTCCTTTGCTGATAATAAGTACACCACAGAAATAAGTACGCACACAGAAAATCATAAGACTGATTGTGAGCTTCATTTGAGATGTATGGACTCGTAATAAACTTGGAGGAAAAGGATGAGTGTCATTTTGTGTAACAGTCTGTTGTTAGTTGTCATAATTCACAACATGTTACTTGTGATTTTTTTTTTTTAATTTTGGAATTACTTTATTGGAGGGTTTTCTCTTGGACAAAGAACTGTCAAATAATGTTAGCACAGCCCATCCATCTTCTGTATTTTTAAAGAAGAAATAAAGCTTGGAAGCAATATGGTATTAGTCTCTAGATTAAATTAAAGGTCTGCAAAGTGGATACTTAATCTAATTTTATATACAAGAAAGCACAGACTTGCTGCTGATAATACATACAACTCAGAAGAGGTTTCATCTGCTTACCACAGTGTATTCAAGTTAGGAAGTTTTCCCCAAAATCATTTTAGAGCATAGCAGTCTTCCAGGTGGCTGAAACCACGAACATTACAGCACACTTCATGGGGTTGATCTTATATCTGGAACAGAAGACAACGGCTTTAGAAGATTGCCAATTCAGATTTTATTTGGTGAACTGAAAGAAGGAATATCATCTGCCAGGGCAGCCAGATGAAAATCTTAAAAGTAATACTGAAGCACAACCTCAGGTAACATGAAATTGCTCTTGACAGCTGGGAAGTATTGACAGCAAAGACAGCACGCTGCTGTTCAGCAGTTTTATTGCAATGATTTGGTCTGACCAGCAACACGTAGCTGATACCAAAGCAAGTGGCACTGAAAACTGACAGGTTCACAAGGCTGAGATTCCCAGATTTTCCAACTTATTCCCTATCCTGGAAAGGAAGGAACACCATCCATATGCTGGGCTTTTCAGCATTGAATTACCAAAGGTGCAATACAGCACTATATTGTCTGTGATTCTAAAGGATACACTACTGTAAAGACATTGAGGATTGCCGTGTCTCAAGATGCAACAAAACTCTATATAATGCTTATCGTAAATCCCTTCAGATGTCACTATTCACCTCTGAAGACTGAAAGGAAACTTCCGTCTCAAGGACACCTCATTTTTTTAGTCTTGCAGTGATCCAGCATTACTCTGCACTTCGAGCTTCTCTTTGCTTTTGTGTAGCCATCTTGAATGGTAATAACAGCATCTGTAATGATCAGATAAGGATCAAAAGATCTGTAGTTTCTGCTTCCAGTTTATGAACAGAGTTTTTGTTGTCAAAAACATCTTAATTTATCAGTTTTATTTTTTCCCTAGAATATCAATTTAGTCATGATGGCAGTTAAACTAGATGAAGTTAAATCACTTTTTGAAATGAAGACTGTGGAATTCAGCTGGATACAAAAGCAAACCTCTTCCCACTGTCAGAAGCATGATGAGATTGTACCTTTCATTCTGGCTTTGGTCATCCTTGAGATCTGTTTCATACTTTTGGGTTCCTTATAAAAAGCGCTCGAAGTTTTTATTAATAAATCACTTTTCAGTGAGAAAAGGGCAGCTTTTTTTCTGAAAGTGAGATGTATTTTATCCCTGTTCTAATGATGTGAGAGTAGCTGGCACCATAATTGTGACATCAAAAGTTTCACTTCTTAGGCATTACAGACCAAAAAAAAAAAAAAAAAAAAAAAAAAGACTTTCACTGTATCAAGAAGTTTCAGTGCCATATGTGTTATAGTAAGATGTAAGACTTTCTTTAATGTCTATGGACTTTGGCTCAAATTCTCTTGAGTTTTCTCAGAAAAGTTAGGCTGCATGAGATCTATGCACTAATCTACATTTTGTACTTTTGATATTTTGGCGTTAACACCAAATAAACTTGACTATTTTAGCTTCCAGTTTAAGTTCATTATTAGACAAACTTTGTAACATTTATTTCCTTGGTGACCAGAGTCATTTAAAAACTTCACTGTCTTGTAGTGTCAGGTTCAGAGAGCCAGTGGCTAGGATTGATTTTCTGTTTGAGGGCAGGTTTTTTTAATTATCATGTTAAAAATCTATCTCCCTTCCAGTACACACCACTTTTTATATATTTTTTTTTCTTTTTTTTTGAGCAGAATTTTCAGAAAAACCAAAGCCACCTATACAAAGCCCTATGTCTGTTGCATGAGTTTGGCTGTAGGCATTAGGTCCCTTAGGCACTTCAGAATGCTAGATAAAAAAAATAAATAGACTTTTAGTTACAATAAGCTCATAACATTTAGCAACATGAGGGTGCTATTTACAGGGATCTCATACGTCACCAGTTGTCCTGATAGATTGGAAAACAACATACCTAATATTTTCCATAAAATAGAAAATTACTTTTTCTTTGTCTTTCCTATCTGATTTGCGTTAGTATCTTATGTCCATGGCATTTTTTTCGGCCTAACTTACCAGAGTGATTCTGTAGTTCTTATGATTAAATGTGCAATTAAGGCTTAAGCACTATTAGCACAAGGGATTTTGAAATTAGGATGGGACTATAACATTGACATCAAATTTAAATGTCAGCACTACTGAAATAGAAAGTGTGACTTTCATCTTTCAGTTAAGAGCTATGTAACTCTGCCATGCAAATTGCTAACGGGTATAAAGCACAATGAGGCATCAGGACTCAATGTACCCAGCAGCAGTACTTAGCAGACCTATAATGGATTTACCCACAGTAATTTTTGGAATTATGTGTGTGCTGACAGCATACAAATGACACAGTGCAAATCATATTATTTAAACTTGTTTATCAACTTGTCATCATAGTCCTTCCCTTCCCTTCCCTTTCCTTTTTTTTTTTTTTTTTTTTTTTTTTTCCCCTACTGTGCTGCATTGTAAATCTGACTCATGCAGAGAAAGTCACAGAGATGCACTGGCCTGTCTAGATTTTGAGCAATATTATTATGAGAAATACATTAATTTGTCTGTATGGAAAGGATTTAAAGGCTGTTGCATTCATTTGTTATCAGAGATTGAGCACTTAGTCACACAGACTCTGTTGAGCAAGAAAATTACCTCTTCTTCTCAAGTCCATTAACAGTACTTTTACAGAGTCTTGAGAAATATAAATATCGGAGGATATTAATGAACATGACATCTATACCTGATGTATTAGTGACCCCAAATGTGATTAAGTGCTATGTTAATTAACATTTTTTGTTATGATACTTGTAAAAGCATAGTCATTTTTTAAAGCTAACTGAACCTCCTAGAAAAGGACAGTGGTCTGGCCTGGGTGAGCTGTCATCCTATCGATTATTTGGTTATTCATAACAGCAACATATAGCACACCCCAGATATGTCACACTATATAAAACAAAATTCTGAAGTTAATATATTGCTATTGCAGCAGTAACTCTGTGAACTCCTCCTCTTACTACTTTTCTACCACAAGCAAAACTTTATTACAACAATGACAAAGAAAAACCTCTATCTTCCTTTTAAAGATGAGAACTTGAAGTGTAGAAAAATTAAATGTCAAAAAAAAAAAAAAAAAAAAGAAGTATAAAAAGACCTTTTATTAAGAAGCCTTGTTTTTCCTGAGATCAGGACAGTGGAAGTGGAGCTTTTTAGAAATTCTGGCCCTCAGTGGCTTAGCTGAGGATGCCCAGAGGAAACATGGCAAAGTACAGACCTCAGGTCTCTTGAAGAATGTAGTCTTCAAGGCCATCCTTCTCCCTGGAAGTTACCTTAAGTCTGAGTCCTGGTGTTGATAGACTTCTAGAGACCAGAGGAAACCAAATAGCTCTGAAATAACATTTTCCTTATGAGATCTTTTGCTAGTAATTCTTGACTCAAAGTTTTTGATGAGTCTAGTGGGAGCTGAGTGAATAGGAGTGGGAGTAGGGTTTGCAAGGTCAGGTGGCAAGATGCACGTCTTCAGCAGATTACTCAACTGGCCCAAGGAGACCTCAGATTTGAGAGAAAATCCTGACACATGACATAATACAGTGTGCAACTAGTAATTATGCAGAAAATCATTCCAATTTTTCAGTAAGTTTTTCTGCTTAACCTTCTTAACCTCTTCTTGTTTGTAAGAGTTCTGTTAATGAGATAATCTCCATGAAGATAAACAGGTAGTTTATCCTATATTGCAGCAGGAAAAAAGGAGCAAGCTTGGGACATTCTGAAAAGGATCTTTCAGAATAGCATTTCACTCCCTTGTTTACTTGCCTGGTGGCTGAGTTTACTACTCAAAAGTGAAACAGTGATTCCTCTTGTCTTAATTTATTCATTTATTTATTTTGGAGGGGCTTCTTTCCTTGACAGAGCTACTGTAATAGCAGTTGTAAAAAAATATATAAATAAATAAAAATAATAAAAAATAAAAATAAAAAAATGCATCATCCTAGCACTGAAACATACTTCACAAACACAAAGACATTAAATTCACTATACCTCACTGCATTTGCATTCTGCAGTTATTAATGAGTTAATGATCTGTACAGTTTTAATGAATAGAACATAAATGAAGAGACAGGAAAGGATATTAGAGTGAACTCCATGAGTGAAATCTTTAATTACACTCCCATCTTCAGGTCATTAGCTGCATAACTACCTGTGGACAATTTAATAATTACTCTCTCATGATGCTCATGAACTTGCTTTTTGTTTGGATTAGTAAAATGTTAATATTTCTATGAACAATTACACTCACTGATGTGAGGTGTATAAAAAAGTGCAGTCAACATACATGACTATGGCATGTCTTCCTCCATCCCTCATGCTGCTACAAACTGGTTTTAATTAATACTTTTCCAGAATGACTTCCCATTCATTTTACTGCAATTTGGAAACCATATCTGTGCAGGTCCTTGAAAACAGAAACAGCAAGCATTTATGTTTTTTCCACAAAAAAAAAGTGTCCTGAAAACTGATATTTCATCACTCACTTAGCCAGCATTACAGTTAGAGAGTATTTGACTCCTTTGATCTCATGTTGGATCTGTTAATTTGTAGATTAGAAAGGTGAGGAAAAAGGTGTGCAGCTAATCAAAGCAGGAAAACCACGCTGCTGGCGGATGTCCTAGTTGTGTTGAGTAACTTGTAGGGGAGCGTAAAGAATAACGTGATTAAACTATTAGTTATACTGAACATTTAAAAGTGTCATTTCTAAACCAGGAACTGGCCTTGTCAGACAGCTTAGTCTGAATTTAGAAGGCTTGCTGAAACCATTTCTGAAGCTCACAATATTGAATCCATTTTACAATACACCTGTTTCTGTACCAGGGCAATAGTAACACAGTTGAAGCAAATACCTTCTCATCTGTCTTCATTTTTTTATTTATTCTTTATTTTTTTTTTAACTTCTCCCATTTAAAAACCCTTTTCTGTTTAAACTCTTATTCTGCCTTTGTACCTAAGAATTTTGTAATGGAGCTACAAGTTAATCATGCTGAGTACATCAATTCTGACTACAGTTAATAAGACATTTGTGTTATGTGATTCAAACAAGTCCCATTGGGAGTTCTACCATGCTTGCTACAATTTACACATATAGAAAAGTATTCACGAAGGAAAATGTGGGTATTATCAGGAAGTTAATTAGGATGAAATTAAGCATATTAGGCTTTATTCAAGACCATTGTAAACTTTAGTGGCTAGGTTTTGACCCACTACAGAGAATATTTATCCTGAAATTACAGGGTTCAACTCCCATCTTTGACTTCACTTTTAAAGTTTGACAGTTCTTATGTTAGGCAGAGGAAGGATGGGAGGAGACAGGAATTGTTTAGTAGGTTACTGAACTCATGATACATTTGTTATGTGGGTACTGGAAGCTCATATGAAAGTTTAATATTAGCCTTCTCCCATATTAAAAAAAATAAATAAATTAAAAAAAAAAAATCAGTTCATAAGTTATCTTGACATAAAAAGCCCACTGTGAGCAAATACCACTTTTATTCTTTTGAGACTTTTTTTCTGCCTAATATTTTTATGGTTATGAAAAGCTAGCAGTTCAGACAGCTGTTTTCCAAACAACATGTCTTACGTCCGGAGATATTTTAGTCTCTATCGTTTACCTGAGAGGTTCTGGCTGCTACGGAACTCATAATGGTTCAGTTCTATGCTGACTTTCTAATGTAGCAAATGCTTAAGAACACTGCTAAAACTTTCAATAGAAAAATATACCTTTTCTCAGGGAAATCTCTGGGCAGAGTTATTTTGAAATTCTATGACGATTAGGTTTTGAATCTGGGTTTTGTAAATCAGAACAGAAACAAGTTGCAGAGAATTGCAGAAGCATCATTTTTTAAATTTATTAAAAAAACAAACAAAAAAACACACACAACACATTGTATGAAAAATAAATTAAAAGGAATATCCTCCTATGTTTATCTATTTGATATCTCTTGGGGATAAAGCCATTTGCAGTGTACAGACACACCTGATGTAGCTGACTACAGAATAAGATAAAGACACAGCTGTAGCATATAGAAATATAGCTGTCATATGAATCCACCTAACATAAGTAATGACATGAGATTAGGAGGCTCCTGAGGGAGCCCTTTCTCATTCAAAGTGTTGCGAATCAATAGTGTAAAGACACAGATCAAGAGAAGCTTAAAAATAAGGAAAACAACACACTGAGATGAGAACAGCCACACACTTGGAAAAACATAAATAATTAGTTAATTAATGAGCTCTTGTTGAGAGAGACATATTGGTCTGGCCAGTAAAAAATCACGGAACATAATCTATACACTTTCTGTTGTTTTTTATTGCTATAATTATTTCAGTACACATGCACAGCTCACTAGTGCTAGACAGGTGGTTTCTGCAGCCAGCTCCCACACAGTTATCATCACATACTGTGGAAGCTGAAAAGCTTGTGGAAGCAAGCTTTTATTATAACCAGCCCAATTAATAAATAAAAACAAGAAACAGTTTATCCAGCTCAAGTTTTAATTAAAGGAGTTGTTTATTCTCATACTCCCTCTGTTCACAGCCTGTTCAGTCGCACACTATATGTCTGCTGAGGCCTACTCCAGGCTCAGAGAACTGGAAAATAAACAGAATGGCAGCTACCACCCCCAAAATATAACACAATTGTCTTCACATGGCAAGTAAACAGAAAAACTGCTCCTACAAGCCTTCGAATCCCTCTCATGCCCAGTTGTCAGGATGCTTCTCTTGAAAAGATTGTCCTCTCCATACTTCGCAGTGAGGATAATTCAGTGACATTTCTTTTCACTCTCAGACTCCTTTAGTAGGCCTGATATACCAATGAAGTAAATCTGCACTTTCTGATCAGATTTGTATAATAGCAATAGTCTGTTAGTACTCTTAAGTTACACTTTGGGCTTATTCTTTGTGATCATATACTTAACACAGACTGTTGCTAGGCCTCTTGTGTATCCCTAACATGGTTCCAGTGATTTAAGTGGGTTATATAGGCAAGTAATTCATCTGGGAGGTGAAAAGTGACAGATGTTTTGAGTTGGGCTATTTCTCACCTAGTTAAGCATTAAAAAAATATTAATGACCAGTTCCATACAAAGCAATAGTATGATGTGCCTCAAAGTATTCTAAATAATGTTCATAAGTTCAATTTTCAGATCCAATTCGGCAGACCAGTAGACCAATAACTGCTTTAGGGCATTTTAAAATGCTGATGATGGCCCAAATAAATGGTTTTCATTAATGCTAGAGAACATTTTTAGACTGTAAATGAAGACAAAAAATGTATAAAAAAATCACTCTATTACTCAGGGTGTACGACAGCCAGGATTTCAAAGAGTTAGCCATTCAAATACAGGTTCCTTTGCCCAGCAAATTGTGTATTGGGTGATAGTGCAAGATACTTTCCTACTTGCCTGTACATTTAATCTGCAAACAAAATCAGACACACTGAAGTTTGTTGTTGTTGTTGTTGTTTTTCTCTAAATTCAGACCCAAGAGAGGATGCAAATGTTTCTGAAATAAAAATTTAAGTGATATTTATGGACATAAATGGAAGTAAGTAATAGGACATGGTAAGAAGCCTTTGGAAAGACAGTGATTGTGTTGGAAATAATACAGGCTTTCTTTTCGCTGTAGCATGCTGCAGAGAGCCGAGCACTGCTGCTACATGACAACAAAGTGTTTCCTCTGCTTTGTACCTTCCAGCTCAATGGATCAGGCTGGGACCAGAATCATAAGCATGGCCTCAAAGACATCTGCCCTCCTGGCAGTTACTGTCTGTAGAAGCCAACATACCCCTCCCATATTGCCCAACACTACCTCATTTATCTGAAGCAGACAAAGCTTTTTTTTTATTATTATTATTAATTGAGCTTCTTAATGCACTAAGATCCGTGTAATGCATTAGTTATATTAAACAAATTAGAAGTGTTTACTTAAATAAATAAATAAATAAATAAATAAAGTGTTATAGAACAGTAATTTATCACAGGTTTTGGTTCAGTGATTCAGAATATGAAGTGTAAGAAATATTGAAGGGTTCATTATACAAGAAAACAGGCTTGAGGGGCATAAAATTAAAGAAATTGGACTTGTAGAGTAGAATCAGTTTGTGGAAGCTGATTTAATTTCATTACAATCAAAAGGCAATATCTAGATTTATCAGGAAGCAAGCATATTTCTTTTTTTATGGACAAACAGCATCTGTATAACATTTCTGGCCGGGTGATAAAATTGAATGGCAACAATTTTGGGGAAAAGTATGACTCAGAATAAAAACAAAAATAGTCATGTACCCACAAATATGGTCATACATAAACGCGTAATTTAGGATGATCGTTTTTGTCTTCTTTTTAAAAATACAGAAGCAAAATAACTGAAATTGTTGCTGGAAATTACACAGTTCAGTTGTACTATATAATGAGCAGATCAGTATTGCTTGGTCTTTAAAATTTCTACTAAAAGTCACATCAAACATTTATGTTTTGATGAGCACTAATTGCTAGGTTTTACAGCTTAAGCCTATGTTTTTAATTCTTTTGTACCGGAGGGTGCAGTTAGTGTGGATTTTATGCTCCTGACTGAAACAGCAGATGCCAGACTGGCACCAGATCCCTTTGATAATCACACTGATAATCCAGTACACCACTCCCCAACTTGAGGGAATAGAGCACAGCATACTCAGAGTTACTCCGACATCTTTTTACATTTGGGGAAGGAAGACTCTTCTGGGCATTCAGAGATCCTTCTGGCTGAAAAAAATACTTGTGTCAAGAGAACAATGTTGAAACTAAAGGTTATTTTTTTTTTTTTCTTAATCTGAAAAGCATCTTTCTTGTACTTTTGTTTCCCCACACCTTTACAGTATGGCTTCTTTTTCAGAGGCCTGCAATGATTCGTTTTTTTTGTTGTTGTTGTTGTTTGTTTGTTTGTTTGTTTTGTAATAACTCGAGTCTGCATGCAGTTTCAGTGTTTAAGTCCTTTTTAGTGTGCAAATTCTTCTACACTCAAGTACAAATACTCCCATGTGTGACTGTTTTATAAGTGTGGTAATATTCTCCCACATTTTTTTTTCATAGCAACCTTGGTCTTACTACATTTGGTAGAAGTTCTTTCATGAGTTGTGATAAATGGTTTGAAGGAAGCAAAGTAACTTAAGCACTAAGTATAAACAGCAAATATGAGCAGCCTTAGGTAAGATTAGGCATTTTCACCTCAATATTGTTGTGTAGAGAACAGTTCAAACAAGGACCAGGAACACACAAGATGACAGGACCTTGGTAAGGACATTGAGGATAAAGGAGATTGTTGCAAAAAAAAAAAAAAAAAAAAAAAAAAAAATCATAATGGGATCTTTAATATCCTGAGACAGGAAAAACTTCTACTTGCTTCTCATCCCTAAAGATGTTAATTATAATATCATCTTCATAAGCATATTTGGAGTTTTATAGATTCCAGGTCAAGAGCCCACTTAGGGAGAAATGTACAGAATCCAAGGGGAAACCATGGTTTAGATGACAGATCTTTTTTATAGATTAACTTGTTGTTGTTGTTTGTTTTTTTTTAAATAAAATGCCATGTATGTAAAAATTGTCATGACTCAACCCTGCCAGCACTCACCTAACACTGAGAGCTAATTACGTTTGTACTGTTATCACTGCTTCACCCTTCCTTATTCTTTCATACAAGGAACTCATAGCACTTTGTAAGCATTCCATAATTGTTTATTACATCATCTGATGCTAGAAATTATTTTTCCATTTGATTTCCTTGATCTTTTGTTTACTAATTACAGATAAACAAACAAAAAAATAATTACTTCTCTCAAGATCACTCAAAACAGTGGAGAAGAGCTCAAAACTTACAGCTCCCAAAACAACATGTAAACCAGTGGATAATATTGGAGAGGTTGCTTGGCAAGAGTAATATATATGATTGGCATTTATTTTAGCTATTTTAAAGAGGCCAGTTTAAGAAAAATACACTAAGGGTGAAATTTTTGGAGAGGTTCCAAACCTGCCTGATCCATTTTTCTCTACACTTTTCATGTGGAATTGCACTTGCATGCAAATAGCATTTGAGTGAATGCAGAGATCAAATAAGCTGACAGCTCACATACAAATCCTGTTTGCCTCTAATAGAGCTATGGGGCTATGTATTTGCATGCAGAAATATATAACTAGTTTTAAAATATGTACTGAAGTTAAACTGAAATCGAATTGTATCAATCACGTTCTTAAAAGTTAATAATCTCCTTAGGTCTCTTTCTATTATGGGAAAAGGTATATTTTAAAATTATCCCTACTATGTTTTTTTTTTTGTCATTGGTAATCAGGAACTGAGACAAATACTTCATCCAAGGAAAATAAACGTGCAGGGAGCCAGGTCCTAAAACTAACCTTTCACCTTCATAGCTCTGTTAGTTACCTGAAACAAATGTCAGGCCTGAGGTTACTGGCAGGAATTATGATGACAGAAACCAAAGCAGCAGAAAATATTCAATATACAACCTTTATTTTAATAAAACACAACACCAGCCACAGCGTGGAGATTCAAAGTGATTCAATTGTAGCATCATCTTCCCATCAATGGTGAAGAGTCTCTGATAACTAGGCTAACTGCTGATTGATTAGAGGTCTCGTCTTTTCATAAAATAAACTTTGAAGCAAAAAAAAAATAAAAATAATAATAATAATAATAAAAAATAAAAAAAAGCCTTCTTTTAATGATTAGTTGGTGCCATAATTTGTAGAGTTGGAAGAAGTGATTTAGTTAGAATGACCACTACATTTTCGTAAGCTCGTTTTGGTTTGCTATGGCTTTGAGAAAGAAGTGATGCTCCAGACAATGTAGTTTAGATTTAGGTACTTCTCTATTACTAACTTTTACCACAACATCTCCCCTGACTTTATCATCAAAGTTATGTCCATGAAAGTTATCTTCTTTACAAGTTATCTTTTTTCTTTAGTTACTTATCTTCTCTACAAGTTAACTTTTTCCTTTAGTTACTTCAGCCTGAAATTATGTTTCAGTTGCCATTGTGCTGGGCATTGGAGACCACATAAGCATTTAAGTGAAACATTTAAAAATCAGAATCAGGTAAAATTATCCAGCTCATAATCTGAAAAGTAAGGAGATAGGAATTCTCCAAATTATATCTACCTAATTTGACTTCAAGAATGACACAAATAGGAAGCACTGAGAATTGATAATTCAGATGAATTGAGGATAATATTGAATATAAATTGAACACGAAGTACAGCTGATGCTAAGCAGAAAAATGAGGAGACTAAAGTTAAAAGACAATATAAATCAGAGTAAAAACTCTTTTTGTAGGCTATGTCTTGTGGATTTGTATAGTCTAATTCTGCCTCTGTTTTTCTCTTTTTGCACATTTTAAAAAACTCTCTTCTCAAAGACAGAGGAAACAAGCACAAGTCAAGCCTTGGTGAAAAATGTAGCCCACTAGAAAAGAGAATGAAAAGGCTGTTTAAAAACAAGCAAGTTGAAGTATATTCTTCTCAGATACACTGACTTTCCCTTTTCCGTTTAAGGACAAAACAGCATGCTTACTGTCTGAATTTTAAAGAGATGCAGCTGCATCCACAGATGTATAACTTCCTACTACCATAGTTGAGCAAACAAGAAGGAAAGCAGATCCATGAGCCTCAACTCTTTCCACAGTCTGTTCTGCCCAAATTACTGCTTTTTGGCCACGAGCTGTAATAACAACAAACCTTATTATTATCTTTATAACGGAACTTCCTAGTGATCAAAAATAAATTAAGAATAACTCTCAAGAACTTCAAGAGAGAAGAACTTCATAGTTCTTCAAGAGCCTTGTTTCCACGGTTTCTGACCTGTTTGTTGAAGTTGTAGTAGACCTTATACCTGTTTAGGAAGTTTGGATAGAAAAAAGGTATTTTATTTTACTTTTAGTATTTGTTAATTGACTCTGAAACATCATGTTAGTGAATCTAATCTTTTTAACATATACAGCACAGATCACATTTTCTAAGAGCATCCCTAAGTGAGCATCTCTAAGATTTAGTGTGTTTAGATTTTGGTATAGTGGAAGGCATGCATAGTTGCTTTAAGGAGGATACAAATACAGAGCTTCAAATAAGCTTATTAAGTATAATAATCATTTAATTAATATCCCAATTATATGCTATTAACTGTCCTACCTACACTTCTAAAAATCAAATTGATTCAACATCTCCAAACAACACAGAAGGACTACTTTAAAGTAAGATGTATTTGTACGTAGTCAACTCAAGGTAAGTGAACTCAGCTGAGCTTATAACCCACTCACCTCCTTCATTAGAGTCTCTAGAAATTGTGGTGGGATAAGATAAGCTGCTAAAATTTTTATTCAGTGCTCTAGTTTTTATTTTCTGATGATGTATATTTCAAGATCCTGATGTGAGTCTTTTTTTTTTTTTTTTTTTTTTTT
>CM021784.1:9237336-9254276 GCA_011076525.1 Nettapus auritus
TTTTTTTTTTTTTTTTTTTTTTTTTTTTTTTTTTTTTTTACTTTGGTATAAGGGAGTAGTATGCTACTTGTTTCTTCTATGTGGCTGTTTAACTGTAGCTTTTCAGCCTTATGTAAATAGAAATGCCAAATCAAATTCCTTTTATGTTTTTAAGGGGCACAACATGATTTTTAAAAGATGTAGTTTATGTCTTGGATGGAATAAAAATGACAGACACAATTTCCTTCATGCTTACAATGATTTTGATTTCTGTCACTGATGAAATAGATTGACTACTTATTTGCAGAGGCTTTTGCAACAAGTCATAGTAAGATGCTTTGTTACTGAACGGTCATTTGTAAGTTCACTTCTATAAGCTGTCTTACTCTCTGAATTGCTAAGAAGCTCCTCTTAAGTTGCTCCTGAGGTTATTTAGTCTGCAGTTTGTGAATTAGAAACCAAAAGAGTAAGGCTAACAATCTGACTGTGGGGGAAGATGGTTCCAGATTATTCAGTCTGCTCTGTACGTGGTTGTGATTTGCCTTATCACAAGATGCTAACGAATGTCTAAATATAAAACTTTTAGCTAACTGTTTGGTACTGCCTGATACTTTAAGCCTAGTAAGTAGTTTGTCTGTGCTATCTAAACCCTATAAGTAAAATGTATAACTCTTTCTTACTAATTCCCTAGGTTATTTTTATGTGTTTCAATGATCATTGGGATATATATCCTGATACTTCCTATGTGTCTTCATTAATACCTTAAAACCTTGACCAAATCTATCAAATTCTTAAAATAGAAGCGATTGGACTCTGAGGGATATGGAAGCAATACTTTCCACGCATCTCAGCAAGGCATTGCTTTGCTGACTGAAGGCACAAGATTTAATGTTTCTAGCTTGATTTGTACATCTGAATTCCTAGTGACATGAGACTTATACCACTTTGCAGTCATGGTGGCATCTAGAGTTGTACATGTGGATTATGGTTGGCTCAAAGAGTGGAAGACTTGAATTTTGATAATTTGAAATAAAAATGGATGGTATTGGAATTTTGCATATGCTTCAGCTGCCTTGTTGGATTTTCCTCAGTCATAGTTGGGACCCTGTATTGCATGTAGGATGAAAATATGTTCATTTCTAAACCTAGAGATAGAATTTTAAAACCAAAACTGACCAGGCTTATAGTAGAAGCTGGGAAAAAAAGGTGGAGGGGAAGTTGCCTGTGTCACAGAGTAGGTCAAAGTAGAGCCAGTCAGATGACCTAAGTCTCCTTATGTAATTTATTTACCAACTGTACTGATACTGGGAATTATTTTCAGTTCTGCAGTGGAGGCCTAATTACTCACTCAGGCCTCCATTGCTAGTGAATTATGAAGCCATCTGTATCTCATGAATATAAATTCCATTCTCTGGTATAGTTATATATAGTTATATCATTAGGGGGATGGCATATTGCATATATAGAGAAGCACAGAGAGACATTCCTCCCTTTTAAAAAACAGAATCAGTTTTCTGGCAACACAAATGATTGTGTGTTCAGAAAGACAGATTATTTCATTTTACTCCTGCTGACATGCAATATGTCAATTAAAATATTAACATATTTTTAATTCAGTAGATTGATTTTCACTTTGCCCTACTTTTAAGTAATTCATCTTTGTTTGCTGCCTGAAAGAAATGTGGTATATTTATTCATCCCCTGAGCCAAAATGGTGACTGCTGCATGTAGCACTTTCTCCTAACCACTACTATTTTACCCCAGAACGAGCAGTGTTGTAAGCTTTTATTCTTTGGAGACAGGAAGCATAGCTGAAAAAAATGACTTCATATATTACATAATGTTAAAGTTTCCAAAAAGTCCAATGCCTCATGTGTATATAGGCCATCTGATGCTTCATTCCAGTTTTCCCTGCTGAGTCCATCAAAACTCACAATGGTACAATTGAGCTCCAGCCATTATGCTTGAGATGCACTATCTTTTG
Source organism: Nettapus auritus (assembly GCA_011076525.1). Classification (NCBI taxonomy): domain Eukaryota; kingdom Metazoa; phylum Chordata; class Aves; order Anseriformes; family Anatidae; genus Nettapus; species Nettapus auritus. The sequence continues at coordinate 9,239,300 of CM021784.1, forward strand.
AAAAATAACCTGAAGAAAGGGCTGCTTCTATGCAGGCTTTTGTGTGGGAAAGAGGTTAATGACACTAGAAGCTTCTAGGCATTAGAGCAGGAGGCAGGGAGATGGGATTCTTGGCTGAAATTGCCTGGTCTGGGGCAAATAGGGGAGCTTGCTTTGGACCTTGTGTCTTGAGAATTGAGAAGAGGCAGATTTATAACTTCACAGAACATGTGAAAAAGGAAACTGTCTCTGCTCTCGTCTGCAGTCCCTTGAAATGTCTGTGCTGCTCCCAAGCCTTTAAACTTGTTTATCATTGACTCACTAAGACCAGTATTGGGTTGACATTTTCCAGGACAGATTTCTGAAGCTGTGCATTGAGTTGGAACTGAAATAATTGGCCTAATTTTTCAGAAGTGACGAAGATCCCACTGACATCTTCATTACATCCTGAGACATTTAAGAAGATAACGCCAGGCTCCAACATCTGAAAATCCTTGCCTTTTACCTCACCAGAGATTTTTTACCTCAGAAGAAATTTTTGAAGATTACTGTGTTCCTAATGCCTTTTGAAATCCTTATTTAAAAGGTTTTGCAAGTGAAGAGGAAGACAGCAGCAGTGTTACAATAGTGGCTCTGTTTACTTTCCAGGTCAAAAGCCATGCTAGGCAATCAAAGATAATCTAACCTCCCCCCAAATTTCTAGTTTTAAGGGAAGTATGATCTGCCTGCAGTATTCTGTGTACAAACAGCTGCAGGTTTTGTGATAAATGGTATTTTGAACTAAATGTTATAGCAATAATGCAGACTATACCCCTATGTAAATCTGATTTTAAAGGCTTGATTATAGCCTTTTTCCAGACCTAGAAACTAATGAGAAGTGACCTGCTTGAAGTGTGAACAGAGCACACAACTGAACTGCTGCCTTTTATACAGTAAAAAGGCTATTAACTGGAAATATCAACAATGAAATGAATAATATCCCATTTTCCAGTCAGAGCTATCATTTATATATGTAGGGTTTTATTTCATGTCCGTTAAAGTCAAATGCTTCTTTCCATTGCTTGGTTTGCACAGCCAAGTAGAAGCTTCAGTGTTTGAATGATCTAAGCCAGCTTCCATAAACTACAGGCAGAAAACAAAGGCTGTTGTTTATAATCTGTCCATTAGTATTTCTCTTCAAGTAACATAAAACTAATAAACGTCTATGCCTATCACTTTTCTCACTTTGCTTGCATTACAAGCAAATCACTCTTTTAGACACTTGAAAAAGCTAAGCACAGACTCAACAACTGGCTAACAATTTTGATCTGAACCATACTTCACTTTGAAAAGCAATTATGAAAGTTCTTGACAGATGTAATATTCTAGCTCTAATCTTATTAGTAGAAGCAGTAATAGTAAGACATGTTGTAGACTGGATGAACTTACTGCCAAGGCTAAACTATTTATTTTCAGTAATACTAATTTTTCAAAGAGCAGATGGTTTAATTCTCTGAAACAGCTGGTAATAAATAGGAGACAGAAAATCAGGTGAGGAATGTTATCTACCCTTCAAAATTCAGCAAGGTTTAAAGGTATGCAGGCATTTCAACCTCAAGTAAGATTTCTTTTCATCAGACACTAGAGCTTCAAGTGGTATAACATAATGAAGTCTGTAAAATAGCCACCTTCAAAGCTAGAACCATGAAAATACTGAATTTAGATGCTCAGAGTACCAGAATCTTAGTTTTGCAGGTTTTTGTTGTTGTTGTTGTTTGTTTGTTTGTTTGTTTGCATCGATTAATCAATTGTCATCTAGCTTTGGAAAAATTGTAAAGTTTTAACTGATCAGTTACTGGTTGGGTCTTACAGAAGCTTGCTTCTCACTGCAGTGATTGAATTGCAGCTTTTATCTGCAGTATTTGTGCTGACTATTCTGTTATGTGGAACCTTTTTAAACAGTCTGGGATATACAGAGTATAATGGAATGGCATGACAATTGAACATTAAACAAAAGCCATGAACTTCAAGACCTTGAACTGAATAGTCCACCTTCATTGGCTATGTTAATCCCTCCATGTATAACCTCCTCAAAAAAAAAAAAAAAAAAAAAATCTGTTATGCTCTGCATGTGTGGCCCAAGGCCTATCTGCTAGCACTGATACAGTTTGGGAAATTCTAAGCAGACTTATTTCCTTCTGATTAGGCAAATAAAAACATCCTGCAGTGAATTCCAGCTGCATCTGTTTATGACTTTTGTTTGCTGATGCTCCCCAGGAAGCCTGCAAATGTTGATTGTGTACAATTTATACCTTGTTTCATGGAAAACAGTAGATGCTGTCAGAAGTTTATTTGCAAAGGTTTGGGAGTGTGAGTGTGTGGTGAAGGCCTAGGATGTAGGAACGGTGATTGCACCATTATGCAAGATAAATGTATGTGCTGCTATCTGTGGGCATCTGCTTCTTTTTACATGTTAATAGAAGATAGTATTTTTTCCTTCTACCTGCAGGTTTCCCATATTTTTGTTCTCTGGATTCTAGGATCCAGCAGGCTGTTGCTAGCTTGTCTACCATTTTCCTTTTTCTTATTCCTTGTCATGCAATTATTCAAGGGGAATATCTACAGTCCTCCATCTGGCTTCCATTTTAATCTTAGTTTGGCAGAAACATTGAACAGTTTGCTGAGGATGCTCCTCCATGGATTCTTGAAACATCTACTGTCTTGAATTGAGTCAATCATTGAGTATTAATGATGGGAACTGTCTTGTTTGGAAACAAGTTATTAGAAACAGTAGTTCCTATCTTATATAACTTGTTCTGAAGAATGTCAGAATGCTGCTTTGGTGAACACCTGTTTCTGCTTCATGTCTTGTACCTCTTGATTTAGTGGTTGACAGGGGAGGGTATTGCTGGTACCTGTTAGGATGGTGATATTTCTTATCCAGTTCCCTGCTCTGTCCTTTTGGTAGCTGTGGCCTTGGTGAATGTGCTTCTGCCATGGAGTGGAACTAAGTACTACTAAGTACATCTATATATTGGCAAGAGTCAACATGTAGCTGTAAATATTTCCTGTGTAGAACAACCCATAAACTGTAAACTATCTGAAACACTGATGGTAGCTGAATAGGGCATCTTGCAAAGCACCACAGACCTGTACTGGATGCATTGGCAGTTTCATGCTTTCCAGAAGTAATGGCATGCAGTTTATTGGTCCAAATCTCCATGGGAATAGGCTTCATTCTTGACATTTTCATGTAGTTGTACATTTAATAACAAGTTGCTAAGCCAACAATTTACTAACATAAGAGATCTGGCCTTCTTCCTCCCCTTATTAATCAAATAATGGACTGGAAAGGAAATGGATGTATCTATTAAAACTTTGCTGAAGCAGAAACAATTAAAATTTTCTGGCTCAGGAACAAAGACTAGCTTACTGTGAATATTTGGCAGTGATGATAATCCACTCAAAGCAATGAATAGCACAGCCTGGATTTTAACACTCAAGCGCTATTGAGGTTCCCTGAGGATTAGAACAAGACATGGCCTAAACAATATCAGTCTTCTCATCACTGTAATCAAATTCATGCAGGTAGTCTGGTGGTGCAAAATAAAGCTAATTTGGAAATTAACTTTAACAGTAGTTATGGTTTCCTTCGTTGTTTTTAATAAAGAAGAAACTAAAATCATGCTTTACCATTGTCAGCTCAGGTGTTCTTGGTATTATATTACCACCTGGACTTGTTCTTCATTCCTGTTTGCATCTTTATTCTAGTTGGAGATTTGAATGTTCAAGAGCCTGGCTTAGTTCATTTTCACTTTCTTTTATTTTGCCACTATAGAGAAATATGTAGGAAGCAAGAAAATGGATTCCTTTACTGATACCACTCTATTCAGTAAAATCTCATTATTTGAGAAAGTTGTACTTGTTGAATCATTGCCTCAGTGGAATTTCAATGTGATTATGTACTTTTCTGAACTAATGTTCAGAATATCTACACTTGAAGTATTGTTCATGGTGAACAATGAAGATTCAAGGTATACATTTCCTTACAAAGTATACTTGAAATTATAGACTTTTTAGTTATATTGATCTTTCATAATTGCTTTATTATTACTATGACTTGCTGTCCAGGAACTGGGTTTGTAGATAGATTTAGGGAACTAATGTGTTAACTGTCATTTTCTTTGGAGCAGAGATAGTGATGTCAAATTTTAATTCCCTTTCAGCAAGGAAATAACAAACATACACTGCACAGTTCTTGCTGTTCCTTTTTGCCAGTAAACCATATGGGAAATCGAGCAACAAACTTACCTAGATACTACCTGCCTTACTGATCGTTCAGTTCTGTGAATTGTATTAGTCACCTTTTCAAATAAATTTAATCTAAGGCCATTAAGCTAGCAAAGACTTTCATTCCATTTTCTGGTTGCCTTTCTTCATTTAATAACACTCTACTAAGGAAGAGTAGTTTAACCTAAATAATGTTTTCCTATTGAACATGTGTCTCTGTGTCCCCTGATAATAAACAAACCCGGTAAAAGTGAGAATACTTTACTGTCCATTAATCTGAGTAAGACCTAAACATCAACCTATGTTTTAATCATTTATTCAGATGGTGTGGTAGCACTGCTCCAGATTACTTTTTCATACTTAACTCAATGGATTAGGGATGTTTAAGAAAATGAAAATGGGATTATTTGGTTCTCAGCAGTTCTATTGAGACACTCCTTCAGAGAAGGGGTCAATAACACCATGGTTTCCACTATGTTGGTTAACCGCATCTCTGTATTCTGTTCACTTGGATGACAAAACTAATTTGTGGAGTAGGGCAGCGACACACCCAACTTTTAATAGCATCATGGGAAGTAGGGCTGAGAGAAGATTTCAGCTGAATTACATGACAAAGGTTATTTGATTCATTATTCTCAATTTAGGGCTTTCATAGTTGGGTGCCTGTTATAAAAGGAGAAGGAAATTGGAAAGGGTAAGATCGGTTCAAAATGAGTATTGCAGTAGATTAAATTGGGACTTTCTCTGCTTCACTATTCTCAAATGCAGTTTTGAAGCACAGTGGATAAGTTGGCAGCACTTCTCCTTCTTCCTGAGAGCTAGAAAGAAAAATGGTCTTTAAATTGAGTAAGCCTAATTGCCATGAGGCAGATGAACATGGACCCAGCAGTAATTTACACTAATGTACCAGTGGTGAGAAGTGCATTTTAGAGTTCTGTGCGAGACTGCACAGATGGGCTTCACTGGGAGGAAAGTTCCTGCTGCATAAAACGGTGTATTCATTCTTTCTCTTACTCATTTTCTTTCTGATATCAGTAAAATTTTATTTCCCACACAGTTTTGGCAATTTTGCACACACAGCTGGGTTATGTGTGCATTTACCCCTTACATAGTCTACCCGTCTTTGATCCTCATCCCATTGCACAAATGGGTGTGAAATGGTTTGCATAAATGTGAAGACTACATAGTTGAAAAGTAGCCACTTATTGAGCCTTTAAGTGTAAACTCATCAACCCACTCCAGGGCATTTTGTCTTATTCAAGAATTTTGGCCCTTTATCTCACTGGCAGATAGATCAAAGCTTTTTTCATCCCATAAATTAATTGAGCAACACATAAGTCATCTGAAGCTTTGATTTTATCCTTCATAAGTCTTACAATAGCAAACTAGTGTTTTGTCAGGATGAAACACTTCATTGTCAGCTTCACAATGTTTTTGGTAGGAATGTACAAAACCATACCGTTTAGGCTTCCTTATTTTGTTCTGGTAGTCTATGGTTCCTTTTTTTTCCATTCATATTTTAAATGCTATAATTAATATTAATCCCTGTCTATTGAATAAGAAAGTATTTTAATTTTGACCTTCTTTTAAGCATTCTTTACATGAAGCAATAAAGACTTTTTAGTCTGATGAACATCTGAATGTTCCCTTTGTTCTGAAACAATGAAAATATCTAAAATACAGTACAACATGGAATGTATGGTTCATTTTTTCATGATATAATGTAATATAATATCCCATAATGACTTTGAAAAATAAGCATCTTCAGTTTACCTTCAAAGCATTAAAAAAGAACGGTCAGACCGTTTTTCATATTCAGGCTTTAGCTTCTTTTTCTTGTCTGTTTTCCTGTGGTTTAGGATTGCTCCAAGGTTATATCTAGACAACAAAATTAAAGGAACATATTTAAGTAAAACACACCATGAATAACAAGGAAATTGATGGATTGGAGTAATGATTCTAATATAATGTATGTCTTCAAGGTAAGTAATCTAGAGTTTAAATTTGATTACCGGACCCCACGAGTACATGTGAAAGTGTCAGGCAGCAGCACATACAGCCAACCTGGATTTGCCCATTCAAGTCTATACATACAAATTTTAGCTTCTGCAGACACCACAATGGAAACTTTTTCACAACTGCATGCATATCTGGATATTTGTCAATCTAAGATCTGAAACACTGGAATATTGCTAATAATGCAGATATATTGTATTTTTTTTTCTTTTTTTTTTTTTTTTTCGTAAGTGGAGGAAACCGCTGTTACTCTCGGGCATATCAGAAACAAGGTGAGGGAGCTGAGTGAAAGGAGACAGATGGACTGACAGAAGGACTAACATAGTAAAGTTTTTTCTCTTGGTAGTTTATTTACTTGGCATCCAATAGTGTTTGATTATTTTTCCAATGCAGCACAGGCTTTTTCCTTTTGAATGTCACTGCAGAGCATCTTGGCCTATTTTAGAAGTTATTTTCTTTTGATATTTGCTTTGCAGAATCTTTTCCATATCTGTGCATATTAATGGTTTTTATCAGTTTGAATATACATCATTTGGTGCCACAGCGTGAAAGTGAGGAGAATTATAAGTAACAAATTTCTCTGAGGAAAAGGTAGTAATCATCATGGTAAATACTGACTTAGATGCCAGTAAAGAATGACTGGTGTATGCCAGCCTCATCTTTCACTAAAATATGTAAGAGGAGTGCACAATATGAAAACAAGCTGAACATACGCCTGCTTGTGGTTGCACACAACCATTCAGGTTACATCCCACTTGGTGAAGGAGGTTTCTTGGTGCATACCAGAGATTCAGGATAACCTCAGCTGAAGAAACTGCTGGTGAATCCCTTTAGAGACTTCTTGACATTGTGGTTGAGTTTGTTATGCTGTGCCTTGAACAGAGTCCTAGAACAATGTCTGGAAATTATCCAGGTGGATCATTTAAACACAACCCAGTGTGTTGCTATGAAAAGATGCAATATCCAGCCTGAGTGGTACTTTTTGTCTGAAAAATTATTTGCAGTCCTGGAAATCCTTTTTGTTACTCATGTCTGGCATTCAGTATAGTCTTTACTATCAATGCTTAAAAACAAGATGGTAAAGTGCCTTTGCCCTGTCATCAAAGGACAGATCATATGGTAGCATGTTTGCTAAGGGCTAATAAATTCCATTAGAAGAGGTGGGGAGGAAAAGATGTTGAGATGTAAGTGGTGAGGAACACTGGGAGAAAGGGACATCCACCTGCAATTAGCTAATTTTTCATTTCAATATTTTTTTCTTTGGTAAATCTGCAAAACCTGGGAGAATTCTGGAAGGTGTTGTTTTGATCCCTTTGTACATTTGGAGTAGCTGTTTTGATGGCGTTTATCTAGATTTAGCAGGCAGCAAATGAAAGCTATAATACTTTATTCCCACCTCTTCAACTTGCTACATGTTTCAGGCTGTTTATAAAATACTGTATGATTAGAAAATAGATTAACAGAAGTTAGAGAAATGAACATTGAATTCTAGGTCAAATTTGATCAGCTTACAAGTCAGAAACTGCTTTCTGCCATAACTGTAAATAAAGCTGAGATTGAAAGTCAAGATGTGGTAGGAGAAAAAAAGCTATAGTCTTTTCTCATCTTTGCTTCATGCAGTTATGTAGCTAGCTAAATTATTCTTTCAGTTGCTTTATAACTGTTTATGATACCAGCATGAAAGAGGCAAATTCTTAATTTCAAAAGGCCAGGTTGTCTGAGCCCCAGAATGGTATGTGGCTCCTGTCGTAGATCATCCTCAAATTGCAGCTCTAAGTGCTAAGGGAAAAATGTATTTCTTTAGTGAAGCCAAAAGATATGACTCAAAGACAGAGAGGAAACTGATTTTATTGTATAAGAAGGTATGTTTTTTGTCATGGTCCAGTTTCCTGACAATAATCAAAGCTGCCTGCAATATTGCACAATATAATATCCCTTATAAAGTCAGCAGAAAGTTGGTCATTTATCAGCAACTTATCAAATTCCTCTCCTCATCTACGCAGCCCTTGTTTAGACTGGAAACCAAGAGTAGGAAAAGAATGCTGCCCCATCTTACTGCAAAAATATTTTTGGATTGGTAATAGTCCCAGTGTTAGGGGAGAAACCTCTATACACTGAATTGTGAAGGTTTCTGACAAATTGTTAGGCTCTTCCATTTGGTTAGGTACACTCAACTTCTATATCATGATATTGGCTTTCTTTTAGAAGCTTTGAATGTCAGAGTACTGTAATTAATACTTAGTAGAAGGAAGGAAATAAGGCAGTTATATAGCTGAAGAGAAAGCTTGCTTTTGCTTTGGGCCGTAGAGAATTTGTGCACTTGTGTCATGTACATCTGAGCTTTCCTATTCCACAACAGAAATATGGAAAAAGGCCTTTTAAATACTGACAGAGAAAATGGAGTGATACGATACTGTATCATCTTTCATAGAACTTCCTTAATTCTGACAAATTCAATGTACATTCTGAAAAAGGATCTGTTTTTCTCTTCTAAAAAGTTGGTTGCATTTCACAAAGGTATTTGACACTAAGATAATGTGCTTTTTTCCCAGATATTCTATTGTGCTTTTAGTCATTTGCATTTCTGATAGCTTAATATAGACTGTTTCATTCTGAAATTAATGCTTTAGATGACTTTCATTAGAGTGATTCAATATAATTATCATTTGTCTTTTATCTAATTATATATTCTTTTAGTTGTCCCTTGGAAAAAAAATACTTATCCCTTTCTCTTTATTATGATTATCCAGCCATAAGCAATTTCTGCATTTTTAACCTTTGGCTTGGGTGCAGCAAAGCTCTGGAGGGTCCCAGTTTTGGCACAAGCTGTGTCAGGTTTGATAAAAACATTTGTGAACTTCTGGATCAGCAGAGGAAATTGAAAGATGTTTCTGAGCACACTTATACTTCCATGTCTTGGCTTCCTGGGCAGCAGGGAAAGTACATAGGAAATGCAGCACATTCCTTAGCCCTTTTCTGTCTCTGTGGACAGAAGGCTAGAGAAGCAACAGATTTGAATGCAAGATAGTGAAAAATGAAATGTTAGTGCTGGAAATTGAAGCAAACAGCCTTGTTAAATTCTCACCACCTAGGAAACTAACAGGACTCCCATCTTAATTGTTTTTTTTAAAGGATAAAATTACTTAGAAATTTCTCCTTGACACCAGAAAGGAGCTGGCCTGCAAAATAACTATTGCTGCTTTTCCCTACATACTCTTTTGGCAGCATTACGTCTTCATTAAAAAATGAAGGTCCAGTTCATCCTTTGGGCTGCCAACAACCTAAGCAGCAAGGCAGCCCAATTCTGTAAGCTTATCCAAAATGAACCAAACACCACATTTAGTCTCAGCATTTCTAAAGCTGTCACAGCAGGAATTGACATGAATTTTCTAGAGGACCTTGTACTGAGTGAAGATCAAGAAGAGATCAAAAATCTCTTCAAAAAAAAAAAAAAAAATCAGTTTTTTTTTTCAGCTGAGCAGCAGCATAGCAATAAGAGTTGGGCAGGCTTCCTACAGTTCACGCTTCTGTTCAGTCTGGGAACAGCAGGAACTTTCACCCTCTCTGGCAGTTGGTTGGCTGCTGCATGCTTGTATTTAGTACATGGTTTTTGGCAGGTTTGTCATAAAGCTGCTTAGATCATGTTCCCCTCTTCTTGGTGCAAGGAACTAGAGTCCTTTCCTTCTCCAGTTTATTCCTTGTAGTGTCCCAAGCCACGCACAACTACTGCTGCTGAAGTGATCTTGGCTAAGCACCTGCCCTGATGTCTGTCATTGCCACAACCTATCATTTAACCTGGGTCAAACTCTTTGGATATCTCATCACTTGAAGGATAATGGGGAGAAAGTAGTGCAGGTAGACAGCTGTCCTCTGGCGTAACTGGTCCATGTAAAGTCAAGCCAGAACTCATAACCCATTCTCATGCTGTTTGTTGCTTTCTCTGCTTCTGTGATAGTCCGAGGGAATCCGGGCTTCTGAAGACTGTTGGGCTGAAACCTCGGAAAACTGCATTTCTTTCCTCTGTTGTCAGTTGTCTCCAGGCACAGATGAAATGAAGCTGTTGCAACTTCTGCCCCTTGTACAACAGCTTTAGTCCAGAGAAACCACTTGGGTGTGGTACTATCTAAATAACTGATTTATTATTTATAACATGCAAAGCCTGGCTACATCTACAAACAGCTGCTCTGGCATGTTTCTGAAATGCAGAATTCAGTGGAAGCTGCTAGAGAGCTCATAAATCATTCAAAGGGAGGCTATGATGCTGTGGAGCCAGTCCTACCTATTGGCCATCTTATCCCTCTATGCTGAGCAGTTTTCTTGTTGGTTCTGCTACTGGATCATTGAAACCTGCCCTCATAATACCCCACCCCCCCAAAAGTGACCAAAATTATACTGCAGTGCAAAAAATAAAATTAAAATCATATGCAGTAGTTTTTAAAATTCTCACAAATGTAGATCTTTTCATGACAATGTTAGTACACCTTAACTGAAACAGAGCAAACAGGTTCATAAACTACTACAGTATGAGTTACTACTGAGATGCTGTAATTAGCACAGTGAACGCAAATCTCATGGAATAATTTCAACAAAATAATTAGAGTGGGTTTCATTATTCGGATGTATTTTTTACGAACTTAACTTGTTACTGGTCTAAATTAATCAAAAATAGAGTATAATTCTGATCATAACATTTTTATAAAATAGATGATAAAAAAAATAAATTGTACAGCATGTTCTGAATACTAGAAAGCACTTTCTCACTTGGTCAGAAGCCAGTAATAAAAAATATATAATAAGCTAATTTCAATTCAAAACGAACTCATTCCTATGCTGGCTGCTGAAAATGCATGAGCATTGGACTGGCAGAAGCTAACTTGGATTCTACCTGCTTCTGTTTGTCTCCAGAAAAAAATCCAAAATGAAATATTTTAAAACAAATGGGTTTTAGAACAAAATGAGCACCTGTTACAGTATTGGTCCAGGGCATTCTCTGGCCAGTTTCTCTGGCAAACTGCTAATCCATTCACAGAGCTTTTTAAAAGGTTATAGAATAGACAGAAACTGATGAATATGATTTCTTTTATTGCATATAAAGTACAAACAGGTTGTAAGATGCTGCAAAAATAATATTCCGTTCCTGAGGGTGTGAAGGGCTCATACATTTTCTGGTAGAATAAATCAAGAGGACACAAAAAAGTGAAGCAATCAGTTTGAACAGGTGTGGGTTTAGCTGATGTCTGTATTTGGTTCATACCTGAAACAGGAAGAGAGCCACAGACATAATTAAACTCTGTATAGAGTACCTTCATCTAAAATTTCATTCTGGGTACTGGTAACAGACCCTTTTCACGCTGAAACCTCTGAGCAATCTTTTATGCCTGTGAACCTGATAAAGTGGTTTACCTATTTTAGTTTTTCCCAAAGGACAAACTGTCTGGACCTCTCATCTAACCCACTGGCTTCCCATTTCAGCTTGCCTAATAATGTGCCTTTACGTGGGACGTAGAATTGTTTGTGATATCCTCCCCTCTTTCTCAAGGGGAAAGCTTTTCTAGTGCAATATCTGTGATTATCTTTCGTAGTCAAAACACCCCTATGATCTCAGTGTCATAAACGAGTCCAACTGAAATCTATTGCTGTATGTCCTGCCATAGAGGACAAAAAATCCATCCAAAAGAGACTTCTAAACAGATTTGATAAAATATTGCCATTAAATATAAGCTGGCCAAGAAAACTGCCTTCTACCACGAAAATTTCAATTTCCGTGAAAAACACAAAATGCTTCCTTTCCTTGTTATTAAATTGCCAAGATTTGGGCAATTTACTTTACTTCTTTTTTACTATTATTTACTTTTTTACTTCTATATTACTATTCATCCCTTCTGGCCCCATGTTGCCAAACTATTTTGAAGGAATTTAGGGCTGCAATGTTGACTTGCGTTCTCATATATTTTTTTTTTTTCCTTGTTTTTACTTTTAAAAGTCTTGTGGCAATTCAAATGGAATGAGTATACTAACATAAGGCAACATACTCTATTGAAATGTTAGTGAGGTTGTATAGCATGAAAGAAAAAGTGACTGGGGCTTGTTGACTTGGGTTGCAATTACAATCAATAATCAAAAATAATTTCCAAGCTAAAAAGTCTACACCAGATTTCTCTTCTATGTACCCCAGACAGTATTTTCCATTGTCCCCACTTTTTCACTTTACCAACTTACTTCTGAATGCTTTTAAATAGATACGAAATAGTTAATTTTCTTAAAGCATTTGAAAATACAAATCATTATTTCCAACTACCTCAATTTTTTCACGCTAAAGATGGGACAAAACAGATCATTTTTTTGCTAAGGCAGTAATTGGAAAACTGATTATCTGTTAGCAGCCCCAGTTTACTCTGCTCAAGAAGAGGAAAACATTGACCTTTCTACCTGTCACCATGAAGTGAGTCACGCCTGACAAATGCTTGAAGCCAATGTGAGCTATTTGCAAGATAAATCAGTATTGCAAGTCACCCTGTTTTATTTTTGTCTCTGATGGGCCCACAAAAGAGCCTCAGGCTTCTCTTGTCTCATCCAATTACTCACTGGGCCCAGGCATGTTGTCTCAAAATAACTACTGGAGCATTTCTTGCTCCTAAGGCAAACTGAGCTGCCATGGCTGTGGCCTGTCTCCCACCCAGCCCTTGGCTAAAGACACTGGCTGGGCACTGGGGAAACCTGAGATACAACAGGAGAGTCCTCAATCAGTGATGGGGTGGATGCAGGCCCTTTCTGTGGTGTCACTGTAGTGCAGGAGGTTCCATTTGACCTTTTCTGGGTGTCACAGTGGCGATGGCCAAGGAAGCTTAAGTACATCAAGGCCGCATTCGGTTGCTGCTGCTGCCATCTTGGAGAACAGAGGCCTTGCTTTAACAGGGGACAGTCAAATTGGCTGGCTGCCTCTGCCAGGATATATGTGAAAATTTGGGAAAGAATAGCAGAGAACCATCCACAGTGGCAGCACATGCCCAGAGCAAGCTGTAACTTGTAATCTCCAGAAGATGACGAAGCCTTGCTGAGTCTTATCTGTAGCTGGTCTGAGTGGAACCATCTAGGTTTAGAGCAAGAACCTGGCTCTGAATTTGTGAACCTCCAATGTGTGACTGCTCTGGCCAGCTCCCTTTCTCCACTCCCAGTCTCTGTGGTGTAAATGTGACTGGAAAACATGCTGAGGCTTAGAAGCTCCTTTTCTAGTCTAGGTGAAGGATTCTTTGCTTAATTTCTTCTAATGCAACTTAATTGCAAAATATCGGCTGTGATATTAAGTTTGGTTTGAAGCTGATGGTATGGTAATGGTTTTAATTTTCTCTCTCTGCTTGAGAAGACTGACTTGTAAACATTAACTGACAGGCATATCTTTCATCTCACTGACAGTAAACCTATCTGTCAAAAATTCCAATTAATGTTCAGAGAGGGAGAAAAGTAATGCAATTCAAATTAGGTTAAATCACTTGAGTTAGGATTTGGAATTTTTCGCTCTGAATATCTTGGATGTTTCTTTAAGGTATTCTTTATATATCATCTCCAACTGCAGTGAAGTGGCTGTTTGAACACTATCCTTTTGCCTCTAGGAAGAAGTGGCTGGTTCAGGATTTTTGTTTTCACTGTCCCTGTTTGTGTTCCTGTCTTGCCAGTCAGCAGCAGCGCCTTAGGCAGGGGAGCTGCTTGTTTCGTGCTGCCATTCACTAGCATTTATGCATTTTCATTGGTGAAAATATTTCTACACATTCTCTTAGCTGTAGCCATTTGAGCTTATTATTTACATTTTAAAAGACAAAGTCAAATACAGCAGGTCTGCGAGCACTGTCTGCACTTTTTGAGAAGTGTTTTCAATGTTTGCATTTTAGCTGGCCTTCACAAATGAAGTTGTACAGCACCCCAAAAGCACACCTGAACAACCTCATTACAATGCCATTTGAACATACAGCTTTGACAGGCACACCAAAAGTCCATTCAGATATATTAAACATATATTTGTATTTATATTTCAGTTGAGGGTTGTTCCTATTCATGTCTTCACTTGACAGATTTGGAAATCAATATTCTGGTCTTGGTTTAGAGACCAACTTGGCAGGTTTAGAAATCAATAGGCAAGTATCTTAGTCTTTCATTCATTTTCCTTTTGAGCCAGCCATTGCTCACATTTATGTAGGAGATACTGCTGAGGAGTTTCGATGACAGTATGGATGTGGACTGGTACATTTGTAGCTGGAAGTAGCTAGACTAGAAATGCAAAGAACTCCTTGTCCTCCTACTTTTCCATGCACTGAGAGAAACAATTGCCCATTGCTTGTCAGCCCTAATTCAAATTTTGTGGTAAGTGGTTGCTTTGTAATAGGGTGCCATTCCTTTGACTGTATCTATTTCAATGCCAAATGTGAAAGACTCTGTCACAAAAAGCCAATGTTCCCAGCTAATATTTCTCCAGTATTACGCAGCTAATGATACGAGCCATGTGGCATTAGGTAAGAAATGACAAATGGATGCCCTTAAGTTTGGATGTCTGCTATCTGCACAAATGGGGCTTGCTTGAATGAAATCCCTGTAACAGAAGAAAATGAAATGAAGTGTTTATTCTTAAGTGGATTTTCTTGCTATAGTAAAAAACTGTTGAAATGTTTTCAAGTATTATAGGAAATGGTCTTTTTTTTTTTTTTTTTTTTTTTTTTTTTTT